>JAQQSU010005289.1:0-13836 GCA_028627135.1 Pseudochirops cupreus | reverse complement strand
AGGCGGTGCAAAACCTCTGCCTTTCACTTTTCCGCTCTGGAGGCCTTCTGGCCGGACTGCTTATCTCCCCCTTTCACAAATCCCATTCACAGCTGCCGCTAATCTGCTCACCTGAAGCTTCTCAGCTCTTCCCGTCCAGCCGCCCCCGGGGCACGGCCGCAGCTTCAGGCCAGGCTGGTTTCGGTTAGCAGTACTGATATGGTTCCTTGTAGCTGAGCTGACTTTAGTGGGAAGTATCTTTGTGTGCGTTTTGGAGTTCCAGGATTGGTTTAGAGTCCTATTTTATGGGTATTTTGGGGTGGCTATGTGAGAGCTGTGCTATGTTGCTGCTTCTACGCCGCCATCTTGGCTCCGCCCCGCATTTTTCTTATAATGTAGTTAAACACTGCCTTAGAGATAGATGGCCTATCCTACTGGTAAATCCCATGGAGTTCTCATCTTTTTCTTAGTAGCTTCTGAATTTCCCCATCATTTTCATCAAACTAATACTGATGTTTCAAGTGTTCTGGCTCAGATGAATAAATGTAGTACTTACTGTACACCAGATCCCTGACAGGTGCCCATTCCTTTTCTGCTCCACTGTTGTTGGCTCAGCTTTCCCTTCAAGCCAAAAACAAAGTGTCCATGCATAGAGAAATACTCTAATCTGTTGACTTTGATACTCATCTTGCCTTGGGACTACTGCTTTTGTTAAATGGAAATGTTTAGCTTGGAGAGGATGTCTATGATTGATCCAGCATTCTACACACCACATTACCTTCATCACTCTCATATCCTGTCTGCCTCTTCTCCTTACAATAACATAGCCTATTAAATGCCAATGTTTGCTGTGCATCCACAAAATTTTATTGCATTCAGGTAAACAGAAGACAGTGTTGGAGATGAGGTCATGAGGTGTACAACTCTTCAACAGTAAGTGACTGCTGCTGTTTCTGACTCTATTCCTCCTAAGGACTTCCTGCCATGTCTGATAGTCTGTGGTTGCTCTGGCATTAAAGCTACCCAGAATTACAGGCTTGTTCTCTTTCAGCACATTGATGATGATCTCCAGGTCTTCATAAAAATTTTCTTTGACCTTATCAGGTTTCATTATGGTGGGAGACATGCACTGATCATGGTGGTGGGCACTTTACTACAAATGGCAACTTGTATCATGAGCCTGTTGTTCATTCCTTTGGGGATGTACACAAGTTTGTTTACTAGATTTGATTTGATTTTGAAACCTATGCCAACTTCATGGCACTCTTCATCACAGAGGCTACTCCAGAAAAATACGTATCCAACTCTGACATCAGTAAGTTGGCCTTCATTTGCCAGCCTTGTTTCACTTAAGCCTGCTATTTGGAACTGATACCTGCCGAGTTTTCTCACAACAAGGGCTATTCATTTTTCAGGTCTACTGTTGACCATAATCATGCACACATTCCATGTACCAGTAGTAAACGTAATCATCTTTACAAAAATTTTTCTACTTTTTTGTGTGTGTTTCAACTACAGGGTGGGATCCCCATCTGCCATGAGAAGCAGGCAGATTAGGTGAACCAGACGATTTTTAGGGCACCTTTTCTAGTCCCTTACTCATGCAAGAGGGTAAGCAGTACAGTCCTTCAAAAAGGCTTCTTGGACACCCAGAGGGCTGCCAAACCCCACGACTGCTTCAGTCTAGTAAGAAGATGACCCTATGGCCTGAGCTGCCTCTGTGTAGGGTTGTGGCTACAACTCCCAGTGTATCCACACCTGCTGCTTCATCACTTGTCTGTTTCTAGAGGACTTTGAGGTAGGTGAAAGTAACAGAATAAAATAATGAAATAATAAAATGTAATGGTATGGGTGATGTCTTTTGATGCAAACATAAATTGAATTTAAGAGTTGTATGAAGTCATCAGCCTCACTCTTCCAGACTCATCAAAGTCCAGTGGCAAGACAAAAGTCAAAACAACTGTTGATGGCTTCAGATAGTGAGTAACCTTGGTATCTTTGCTGTCTGACCAAGCTCTAAGCACTCCACAGCACCTGCTTCTACCAGCTTCATGGCCCACTGGAACAAATTGTTCACATTCACCTATTCTGCCATGGAAGTCTTCACATGCTTGGGGTGGACACCATCCCCAACTCACTAAGAGGTTTGAGACCCATCAGTTATCCCCAGCCTGGTTTAACCTTCTGCCAAGATGGTTTCACTGGGGTGTGGCCACTGCACATGCTATAGCTTCTTGGAGCCACAGATGAGAGTTGAGGGGTAGGTAGATACCAAGGTGGATAATCAGCCCTGAAAAGGGCTTGGCAAACCTCACACTAGAGGTACTAGTCCTCCCTGAACACCCCATACACCCTGTTTCTGACTCCTGTCTTGCAAATCCCCTATTGTCTTTCTGTGGTTATTTAAACAATTATTCATGGAAGGGGCATTGCAATGGATTAATACCCACCCAAGCCCCAGAAGAGCCAGCCTATAGAAAATATGAAAAGTACTTTCTAACTCCTAATAGAGAAAAGTAAGGGAGGGAAGAGACAGACAGACAGAGAAACAGAGACTGAGACCCAGAAAGAGATACAGAAACTGAGACAGAGACATGTTGACTCCTTGTTGCTTTTTTGTCAGCCAGAAGAGCACTCTATCCACCTGCACTCATTGATTCTGCCCACATATCCCTACTACCCCATCCTTCTGAAGAAGAGAGTCAGGACTAATATCAAAGTCAAGCTGCTATACCTTCATAGTGGACCAGAAAAAGGAGAAGGAAATAAGGAAAACACAAGAACAGGGCCAGTTCTCTACTCTTTCTTGGACTCTGCTCAACTGGAAGGAAACAAGAAAGGAAAGTGGCTAAAACAAGGGTAGGGTTGAGTTTTGACTCCTTTGCTCAGTCTCAGGGGAAGGAGGGAATAGGAACAGAGGAAAGAGACAAGTCGCTTGTGTCCAAAGAGAAATAGAGTGAGAGAGGACAAAGTCAAGGGCTAAGACCCTAGGGGGCCTGGCTGACTCCTTGCCTAATGCTGTCAGAGAGTTCATTCGCATGCTCCAGGTCAAGTCCTTTATTGCTAAGATGGGAAGCTATTTCTCAGTTCCTCCTCTAAGGGTGAAGTGATACTTTATCTCATATTCTGAGCTGTGACAATAAAGGAATCAGTTTTGAATGAGGGGGTATTATTCAATTAGTGAACAAGAAGCAACCTTTTCGATTCAGACCACCACTGGGAAACACAGTCTTGAGTTGAAAATGACCCATCAAATTCATAATAGAAAGTCATCCTCTCAATCAGCAACCTAATGGTGACCCTCTATACTGGTTGGAACTAAATGAAGGAAGGGACTAGTCTTTCTTTCTGCATTCAAACAGCTAAAAGATATCATTTGTTAACTATGGTATTCACAAAGACAAAGTGGAAAGAAGCCTCTTTAGAACTGGCAGGACCACTTGTGTTCAAACAGAAGTCCCTAACATAGTAATAATCAAATTTGATATCTCATCATCTTCTTGGATATGTGTCTGGAGACAATAGCCAGCTTCTCTCTTATTAATAGATGAGAAACAATCTGGTTCTGTGCCTCTCATCGGGAAGTAACCAACCACCACTATGTAGACCTCTTTCCTATGACTTTTGTTGGATGTTTTTTCACCTGCTAGCTCCATCAAAAATGTATTATTATTTCTTGCAAGACAAGAAGCTGTTTACTCAGTGTTCTGCTTTGGGAAGAGCTCTATATCTTTTACTTAACTTTATGTGTTTAGTGGCTTCTCTTCTTTTCTATCTACTCAAGTACCATTTTCTTCCTCCCTTCAACATTCTGACACAGATCAGGATTCCCCTCTTTCTCTGGATCTTGTTTCCATTGATTTATTTCTATTATAGCATCTTTCTGGTGTTAGAAAAAGAAGAAAGCACATACAGATTGCATAAATGACAAGGAATAGAAGGAGAGCATAGTTCCACAGAATGTGACCATCACTAGGGAAGGAACATGCCTTTCTTCAACAGGATATGCAGATCATGAGCACTGAATACAGACTAATAGGGAAGCTACATCTCTATGCACAACACAACACAAGCATTTCACTGGGCTCTGTCCATTTTCCCTATCTTCAACCTTTTAGCTTATCCTTCTCAGTCTAACACAAACATTGGAGGGATTGGTGAATTGGAGGAAGGATTGGAAGACGCTGGTCATACTGACCTGAAGTTTTCCTTGGGGAGATGATTTGAACATTTTATAGAACTGAGGAAGGTTTGGACGACATCAATTGGACTCCTAGTTTCTTGAATATTCCTAGCCAGTTTGGAATGGGAAGCATTTAAATAAATGGCAGGTTTGGCTCAGGAGAATCATTGTCCCTCACCTACCTCTAAACACATACACATACAGAAGATCTAAACAGTATCCAGGGTAAGGGAGGTTGACCTTTGACGAGTAGAGGAATATGGTTCAGATTGAATTGGAATTAGGGTGGAATGGAGAATGGGGTTACAGTGAAATGGATATTGTACCATGATTCGAAGTGCAGCTATAAGCTTTCAGCATTAGAGGAGCAGAAGAATCCCTCCCAATCTTCCTTTTATGCTAGTAGTCTGAATAGCATTTGGACTGCAGAGGAAATGGAGATGGACAAAACCCATCCAGATCCATCAGGTGCAGTGTTTCTGGGGTTCTTAAGCTTATGTTGTAGTTTTCTACCACCTAAAGTTGTGTCAGGGAAATAAATGTGTGGTTTTTTTTTTATTTTTTCTGTAGTGACTGTCAAATAAAGATAGGTAGGTGTGCCCTGTCTCCAAGAAATTACCTTTATGGGGTGGCTAGGTGGCTCAGTGAGTAGAGCACCGGCCCTGGAGTCAGGAGGACTTGAGTTCCAATCCGACCTCAGACACCTGACACACCTACTAGCCGTGGGACTTTGGGCAAGTAAGTTAACCCCAATTGCCCTCCAAAAAGAAAGAAAGAAATTTCCCTTTATGCTAGCTACATTTATTTGTATGGATCCTACCCAAGGTTCTAATGAAAAAGATGATCCTAGAACTTGATCCGAGGGCCCTGGGATATCTCAACTCTTCTCATCGGATTGAGACCATGTCCCATTGGTGACTCAGGAAGAACTGAGTTCAAATTTGCCCTCAGACTAGGTCTGTGACCCCGGGCAAGTCACTTAATCTCTATTTGCCTCAGTGTCTTCAGTTATTATAAATTGTGTTTGTGTGTGTGTGTGTGTGTGTGTGTGTGTGTGTGTGTGTGTGTGTGTGTGTGTGTGTGTGTGTAAATTATACCCAGTAAAAAGAATATAATTTAATTGCACCTTCTTTCCAGGGTTGTTTTGTTAAAAGCACCCAATACAATGCCTGGCACTATAGAAGTGCCTATTCATTCTCTGTTCCCCTCCTCCCCACTCCTCCCCCTCAAATTAAACAACTTCTTTAAAGGGAGAGAAAACATCAGTAAGTGAAGAGGGACCAAATCAGAAACATTCTGAGAAGGGACCAATAAAGCTTCACCATACTGCCTCCAAGATGCCGCCTTAAAAGATTAACAATCTCAGCTTTAAAGAGTTGCCTAGGACACTGGAGATTGGGTATTAGAGGCAGCAGGAAGAGGTGTCTATCCACGTCACCTCGCTGCCTCCTGTCCATAAATGGACTCGGCAAAAGACAGAAACAAACCGACCTGGCTTCGAGGGAGATGAATGGGGAGCGGGATTGCGGTCTGGGGTGGGTGGGTGGGTGGAGGAAGAGTCACTTAAACTGGAATGTCGGGTTCCAGCGTCTCATCAGGTCTTGGTCGCACCACCGGCGCTTCTTAGTTTGGGTGGCTTCCAGGAAACCCCTGAGCCCTAAATATAGGAACGTTCTTGACCTTGGTCCTGAGATTGTAATCGTGGAACCAGTGCCCGAGGAAAGGACTGAGGTATCCTACCGGGAGAATCTTCATGGTCTGACTGACACCAGCACACACGTGCCTTCTCTCGGCTAGTAGCAAGGGAGAGTGGCGGTCACTATGGTCACCTGTCCATGTGTCACATGTCACATATCCGTGGGATACGGACTCAGGAGGAGAAACCTGAGGGATTATCAGAGGAGAAAGTACAAAAAACCCCCTCCCGAATCCAAGCAGCATAAGAAATTTCTTTTCCTTTGGATTTATCTATCCTCTGAATAAATAGAAGGTTCTCATTATTTTTTATAGCGTAGTAAAACGTCCCTGGGTGGGCTCGAACCACCAACCTTTCGGTTAACAGCCGAATGCGCTAACCGATTGCGCCACAGAGACTCCTCTCTTTCCGCGTTTTTTAAAGATTGACTACTTGAGTAACAAAAAAAGAATATCGTTTTATATGTGTTTAATATACGATAGGTGATTCATATTTAAATTTAAAGTCTTAACATGAGTTCAACCAAGTAAAGAGGAGGAGGAGGAATCAAGGAACCACTGTGCCCACAGGACCAGGAACTGAAGTCCAGCTTTTCCACTTCTTTCTTCAAATTAATCTAAGTCCCAAGGCCAGATGGAACCTTTGGACCTTCACTAACATATATGGAATTGAACTCATAGACAAAATAAGGAGTCTTGGGAAATCTGATTTTCTGCCTTTTAAACATCTGTGCCTTTTTTTAAAGTCATCTTAAAGAAATTCTTATTTAAAAGCCCTTCATTACATGTTAGCTTGTAGCCCAACTTCTCCTTGTGTCTGTCTCATACCTCCCCAATTCTATACTGGCTTCTTGGATCTCTGCTGAAATCCTGTACCCAGGGTCCAGCTGGATTTACAGGTGCTGAACTGACCCCTTTCCAAAGCCACCTCAGAGGAGAAGAGACAAAGTGTCCCTTAGGGTTCAGCTTTCTTCTCCCACACCCCAGCCCCACTGAGAGTCAGGTTAAAGACTAGGGTCTGCTCATTAACTT
This sequence comes from Pseudochirops cupreus, assembly GCA_028627135.1. Lineage (NCBI taxonomy): Eukaryota > Metazoa > Chordata > Mammalia > Diprotodontia > Pseudocheiridae > Pseudochirops > Pseudochirops cupreus. The sequence goes on along the minus strand of JAQQSU010005289.1, from coordinate 6,947 downwards.
TAATGAAGAAGAGGGATATCTGTTTTTCCATCATCACTGAAGAGAAGGTGATAGTGCTGCTAAAAAGTTTTGAGCAATGGATGAAGGGGGTAGAGGGAGTGAGAGGTAAGGAAACTGAGTCACCAGTTCCAAAGTGTGGGAAACAGGAATACAGTTGGCAGGACAATAGGAGAAAATAAAAATTTTGGGAAGAGTGGCTATGGGGAAATGGATAGGGAGTTGATATAACCAAAATTAGGGCTAGGCAACCAGAACTTTCCCCAGGAGCAGAAATATGTTGAGAGTACCACTTCCTTCTTCAGGGAAGCAATGCACTGTATGAAGAGTGTTAAGTTGAAGTTTTTTCATTAGAGTATAGGGATCAAAAGTTAGAAATGGACAATATGACCCCTAAGGTGCCTTTCAGCTTTGAATCAATGTAGCCAACTGTAATGGGAAGCAAGGTAGAATTTTTGTTGTTTTCTTTTTGGAGTTCAGTTTCCCAGGCTCAGGCTAAATTGCAAACATCTGAAGGATTAATCTCCTTTGAACCTTGATTATTCACAGCTGTACTAAGTCAAGTAGATTTTGCGCCTTGTGGTTCTGAGTCAATCAGGGGTGGAATCTTTGTTATATATTCTGGGAGGTTGGCATTTTGCTTAGGGAGTTTGCTCGTGAAAAGGATCTTTTGATTTTTTGGTGGAGACTCTGAGTAGCCATATGTTCAGAGATGTCTGTGCTCCCTTCATCTAGTGATGTATGTAAAGTGTATATCAATATTACTATGTTTAGACAGCTGGAGCCCTGTCTGTTGGTCTTTGTGCTAATTTCTTTGCTTTTATTTTCTATAGTCACTTCTTTCTTTGTAATTAAAGTAGGATTGTTAACCCCTTTAAAACTTTCTTTCCTTTATAAAGCAGATTAAAAGAACCTGTGCTGGCAAGCCATCTTGGGTGTGCTAGGGTGCTTGCTAATACACCAATTTATTTAAGCTGACATCAGATATTAATAACAGCTTTCTGAGATAGCTAGGTGGCACAGTGGATAAAGCACTGGCCCTAGAGTCAGACATTTACTGACTGTGTGATCCTGGGCAAGTCACTTAATGCCATTTACCTCCAGGGGAAAAAATGCTAGTAAATTTTCAAGGACATTTTCATTCCCAAATTACTTCTCTCCTGTGGGTAGAATTTCCTCCTGCTTGGCACTAACTTCTGCTCTGAATACTGCTATTTTTAAAAATCATAGTACTTTAAGAAAAAAAATCCCATTTAAACATATAACAACTGAGATACCTCCCTCTCACAGTGAGGCCTCCAGAAAGGGTTCTGAAGATTCCAAATGCTCTGTGGGTCAGCATCCACTCAATAGCTAGCTCACTACTCCCTAGTGATGAGCCATACCCATCTTTTATTTGATAACTGTGAAATACAAGAACTATTCCTGGGCTCAGTAAAACAGGGGAAGTCACACAAACCTTTAGAGAGAAGAATCCTACCAGCAACGCTTGTCTCAGGAATCTCTCCCCAATGTCAGGTTTTTCATAATCTGATGAATCCCAAGTATTTGATTTTAGGAACTCCTGTTCCTGTCACAAATAACCAAGAAAAGCCAAAACATAGTCTGATACGCAAGCCCCATGTAGAGAGAGCAGAGTTTAAGAGTTCAGAAAAAGGATGGATAAGTTTCCATGACCTAGAATTCAGTAAAGGAGATTGTACCATGAGAGATGGAAAGGTTTTAAGAATGAAATTATGAATTGTGGGAAGATGATAGTGTACTAGGACCCAGAGGATCCTAGATGCCCCACATACCCTCCATCAGGGTAAAGATATGCACTTCTCTATTAAGAGAATTAAAAGAACTATCTCTGAACTCCCCTGCCCATTCCAGGAATTCAGAGAGGGATGCCTAGAATCCTGTAGAGGTACTGGGATAGAAACAGTGGGGGAGATGGGAGGAAAAGTAAAAAGAGCAGAAGGCAGGGGGCACTTAGAGTCTTAGAGAAGGTCAAGCACTCCCTACCTGAGTTCAGAAGCCTCTAAACTCAGATTAGTAGTCCCTTCTCCAAGGTCTTTCGTGGCAGGACAGTGGCTTTGGAACTTCTGGGCACTACCTCCCTTAGCAAAATACCATGGAAGTCCAAGGTAGAGCCTAGGGCCAGAGCATTCCTAGAGTACTAAAAGAAAAGGCTTAGTCTGGCCTACTGTATTTAAGACCAAGCAGGACCTGCCCATAACAATCAGCTGCAGATCTTGATCCAAGCAAACTCCACAATCCTACTATCCACCAGGAACAGACCAAGGAAAACTCTGAACAGCATGAGAAATACCTTGGTTTGAGAGATGCACAAAGGTAAACTCTGGAGAGAATATTGACCCCACAATAAGTTCAAATAAAGTCTCAGAGAAAAAAGTGTCCTGGCCACAGGCACCAAAAGAGTACCTTAGAAACAGAGATACAGAATGGAAAGGCTAGGGAGGAAAAAATGACAAGGAAAATGGACACTTTGGAACGGAGGATGGATAACTTCAATCAATACATGAAAATTATATGGGTCAGGAAGAAAACAACATGGCAATGAGACAGAAAGCAGTATGGAAACAAAAACCAAAAGCCTGAAAGAAAAAATGGAATAACATCTAAGAAATCTAATGTTAAAAACTATTGACCTGGGGAAAAAAAAGTTTGAAGAGACAGTCTAAGACTTATTGGACTACCTGAAAACTATGATCAGAAAAAATGAAAACTGACCAGCTTTCTTAGAACCAGTAAACAAAGTTGGGGGGGGAGGGGGGAGTGGAAAGAATCCTTTGGTCACTTCCTTAAAGAAATCTCAAAATAAGAATTTCCAAGAATATAATTGTCAAAAATCAGAACTTACAGGCAGAGGAAGAAGCAATATAAGCAGCAAAAAATGAATTCAAATACCAAAAACTCTGATAAAAATTATACAAGACTTAACAGCTTCCACTATAAAGAAGAAGAGAGTCATATAAAGGAGAGGAGAATTTGACATAATATGATATCCAAAAAAGGAAGGGAAAAAAAGGTTTATATCCAAGGACAACACATCAGGCAATCCTATAGGAAAAAAAGATAGATCTTTAATGGAATAGAGGGCTTCCCAAAAAAATCCTGATAAAAGGTCAGAACTGAAAAAAAAAAACATTTTGAAACAGAAATTCACTTGCTTTCTAGAGTTTAACACAATGACTAGCACATAACAGATGATTAATCCTTATTTATTGATTGACCAATGGACTGATTTTCCAATAGAAACATATAAAGGTATAAATATTGGTTTGATTTAAAATAGTACGTGGGGATAAATTGTTTGCATGTTAACAGTAAGATAAAAAAATGTTTCTTAGAACCCTAATATCTTTAAGGATCAAAGAGAACATTTAAAATGAGAGAGGGTCAGTGTGTAGTTATATTGTTTTTTAATGGTTATAGGAGAAGAAAAAAGGAAGGGACCAGGGACTATACTGGAGAGGAAACAAGGAAGATGGGAGGGAAATCACTACTGTATAATAAAGCTGCATAAAATGAAGTACAGTAGTCATATAAGAAGGGGAGAGTGATAAGCAAAGCATATTCAAATGTGGAAGGAAGGACTTTGAAAAGAGAATTAAAAGGAAAGAAACAAAACTAAGGATTTTTCCCCCCTATTAGGGCTTGTGTCAGGTCAGTTTGTGCCCCTGAGGGGACAAGGCTTGAAATTTTTTATAACTATATCCCTCCTTTTCTTTTCATAGCAGATTTCTATAATCAGGCAGGGGAACTATGGAAACTTGCTTGATTTATAAATTTAATTGCAACATGTGATTGTTACAGTGCTCAATCTATTAAATAAATTAAAACTTCAACATTTGGATTCGAATTATAATATAGGCATAATATCTTCCTCAAGGAGAATTAAACAAAGTAATAAGATAAAGATGGCCTCAGACACTTACTAGCTGTGTGACCCTGGGCAAAATCACTAACCCTCTTTGCCTCAGTGTCCTCATCTGTAAAATGAGCTGGAGAAGGAAATGTCAAGCCACTCCAGTATCTTTGCTAAGAAATTCCCAAATGGGGTCATAACTGAAACGATTGAATGACAAAAAACGAAACTGGGAATTACTGTCACTTTGTTGGAGTTAGAGGGTTGTTAGCCATAAATAGACATGAGATCGACCACATCTTTAGTGGTCCTAAAAATTATGAGCTCTGAGACAAAAATCACCTCAGAAACTAGAGCAGAGAGTCAGCTATGGAAGAACCTAGTCTTCACCCTTCAGTGACATAAGAGAATATGCAGGTATGGATGTTCCCAGTGGTTGAAGTAGTCCAATTGCTCACCAGGGAATGTTTACCTACTAGCCCTTAGACTACTCTTTCCTTCTTTCCCATTAGTACTATGGATTCTGTAATTCTATGCTGGCTAGATTCAAATTTTATCATAGAAGGAAAGAAATAGACACTTTCAGATGTGAGAATCATGCAAATCTTACTTTGTCTGTCAGTGGTTCTATCACCCCCAAATTCATAGACTTCCTCCTCTTAAATCTATTCATAGACACAGACACTGTCTTTTTTAGCAACCACAGGATTTATTAAAATGCAATTTTTAAATACAGTATCAAAATTGTAAAGATATTATTACACAACAAATCTATAAAGAAATTACTTTTCCTTCTTATTTCCTAAAACAGCCCAGCTGGTAGATAGGAGGAAAAAAATAGTGGGATTGGGAACCCCTTGAGCCCAACTATACAAATACAACAAGGGAAAAAATAGGAGAGAACCATAGGGTTTTGGGTTGTTGTGGTTTTTTTTTTCTTTTCTCTTTTTTTGGAGAGGGGAAGGTAGGGCAGTTGGGGTTAAGTGACTTGCCCAAGGTCACGTGGCTAGTTTTTTTGTATGTGTGTGTTAAGTGTCTGAGGTCAAATTTGAACTCAGGTCTTCCTGACTCCAGGGCCAGGGCTCTCTTCACTGCACCACCTGGCCGCCCTTGTGTTTTTTTTTTTCATTTTATTTATTTCCTGGGCTATCCACCCCCAGAGAAAGAACTGATAGAGTCTGAACACAGATCGAAGCATACTTTTTAAAACTTTGTTTTTCTTGTTTGGGGATTTTTGGTCTGTGTTTTCTTTTACAACATGTTTTGCGTGACTGTACATGTATATTCTATATCAAATTGCTTATTTTCTCAAGGAGGGTAAAGGAGAAGGAGAGAGAAAATTTGGAATTCAAAATTTAAAAAAATGAATGTAAAAAATTGTTTTTACACATAACTTGCAAAAAAACTCATAAAAATAAATACTTCAAGTGCCAAAAGAAAAGAGTTGAACTGGTTCAAAAAAGGATTCAAATAGGGGGATGCTTGAGGGAAAAAGCAATTGATATGGTGGTAGACCAGACTGGATAGTGAGGTAGAAAGTTTGACTGGGTTTGATGATGGTATTAAAGTTGTGTGAAGATTCTATTTTCCCTAGCCAATGACTTGGCTTCAGGGTGGTCATAAACTAGACCAGCTTGGTCATTTCCTGTATTTTGTTGCTGTTGCAAGTTTGTTCCTGAGGGCATATTCCAGGATTGGTCCATTCCATAGTTTGATTGAACAGTATGAGGCTCTAAATAAGAACTGGAACAAGGGGGAACAACAGTTGCTTGGTGATGATAGCTATTTGGGAACTCAGCTTTCTTCTGTTGTTTCTGTAAATGAAGGAAGTAATCCCAGGATTGGTTGTCCATTTTAATTGCATGAGTAGTAGTATTTGTCCAAGAGCCTTGCTGCAATGTAGTGGTGGGATGGGCAATGGTGGGATGGGCAATGCCTTGTGTCCCACTGGGGTTCATTTCTAATGGGTCGTACATCTGAAAAAATAAAGAGGAGGCAACATTATCTGGTACTTTGATAGAGCTCTTAACCCTCTTATATTAATATAGAAAACTGATGTGGTAACAGGGCCTATAAATAGCAAACCTGAACATTCTTATTTTCCAGATAAAGAAGCTTAGGTAAGGGTGGCTAGGTGGCACAGTGAAAAGAGTGTCAGCTCTGGAGTCAGAAGGACCAGAGTTCAAATATGGCCTCAGACACTTAACACAAAAAACTAGCTGTGTGACCTTGGGCAAGTCACTTAACCCCAGAAAAAAAAAAGAAGCTTAGGTCAAAGGTCCTAGAAATATTGTTTGTTTCAATTCAATGAGCATTTGTTAAACACTATATGCTCAGGATCCAAAGACAAACCAGGAAACATGCCCTCCATTAAGCAGACGGGGGAAACAACAATCTCAAAGAGGTAGCAATTGAACTGAGCCATGAGGTTGGGGAGATAAAATTGACCAGATTGGCAAATAATTGAATGAATGGATATATGTATGAGGGGAGGCACATGATATAGAGAGTAAGAGAAGAAGGCCTGGGACACTTTAAGGATACCACCATATACACGGTAGGAGGGGGACCCAGGGGGATCAAGGACAGCAAAAGGGAAGCGTCAGATAGGTAGGAGACGCAGCAGTAGGCATTGTCACAGAAGTCTAAAGAGAAGAGGATACCCAGGAAAGAGAGTGGTCAAGCCAAATCAAATCGAGAAGCATTTAAGCAGTTTCTGTGTGTCTGGCACTGTGCCAAGAACTTGGGAAACAAAAAAAAAGAGAGAGAATTAAAAAAAACTATCCCTTACCTCAGGGACCTCAAATTCTAATGGGGGGGATTACGTGCAAATAATTATATACATATAAGATATTTTTGTTGTTGTTACGTCATTTCAGTTGTGTCCAAATCTTTGTGACCCCATCTGGGATCAAAGAAAACCAGCACAGCTTCATCAAGAATGAGTTGTGCCTCACAGACACGTCGTACATGTGATGACCATCCTTGATAAACTGGACTATCCTCAACAACGCACAGCTAAAGACAACTCTACAAGCCTCAGGATGGAAGGAGATACCTAAACTCAGAGAAAGAT
>JAQQSU010005288.1:0-13837 GCA_028627135.1 Pseudochirops cupreus | reverse complement strand
TTCTTTTCCATGTTTACCTTCTCATACATCTTATATTTGAATGTCAAATTTTCTATTCAGTTATGTTTTTTTCAGCCAGAATACTTGAAAGTCCTCCACCTCATTGAATGAACATATTTTTCCCTGACACATTATACTCAGTTTTGATGGGTAGGTGATTCTTGATTTTAATCCTAGCTCCCTTGATCTCTAGAATGTCATATTCCAGGCCCTTCAATCCCTTAATGCAGAAGATGCTGGATTGTGTGTTATCCTGATTGTGTTTCCACAGTATTCAAATTGTTTCTTCTTGGCAGCTTATAATATTTTCTCTTTGATCTTGGAGGTCCAGAACCTGACTATAATATTTCTAGGAGTTTTCTTTTTGGGATCTTTTTCAAGAGGTGATTGGTGAATTCTTTCAAGTTCTATTTTGTCCTATGGTTCTAAAATATCAGTAGAATTTTCCTTGAGAATCCCTTGAAGAATGCTTCCTAGATTCTTTTTCTGATCATGGCTTTCAGGTAGTACAATAATTTTTAAATTTTCTCTCCTGGATCTATTTTCCAGGTCAGTGATTTTTTCAAGGAGATATTTCACATTGCCTTCTATTTTTTTCATTTGTTTGGATCTGTTTAATAGTATCTTGATTTCTCATAAAGTCGTCTGTTTCCATTTGCTCTACTCTAGTTCTGAAAGAGGTATTCTCTTCAGTGAACTTTTGAGATTCTTTTCCCAAATGGCTAATTCAACTTTTTAAGGCATTCTTCTCCTCATTGGCTTTTTGGGCCTCTTTTGCCATTTGAGTTAGTCTGTGTTTTAAAGTGTTATTTTCCTCAGACAGGTTGTTGAGTCTCCTTTCGTGATTTTCTTGTGTCGTATTCTTTTCTCTTTCCTATTGTTCCTCCACTTCTCTTATTTGTTTTTCCAAATCATCTTTAAGCTCCTCTATGGCCTGTTATCAGTTTACATTTTTCTTGGAAGCTTTTTGTGCAGGAGTTCTGACTGTGTTGTCTTCCTCCTGATACATGATTTGATCCTTTTTGTCCTCAAACAAGGAATCTCAAGTTGGATTGCTGAGCTTGCTTTGCTTTCTTCCCTTGCTCATGTTGTCAGTCAATTACTTGATTTTTTAGCCATGTGGAATTCTGCTTCCAGAGGGGAGAGCTTTGTCCCAAATTGCTGGGATTTTCACAGCTGCTGGAGCTATTAGTAGACTGCCGTCTCTGCAATACCCACCAGCTTTGCCTCACTGGTCACATGCCTCGGGACCACCACCCAACACCACGATCCCAATCCAGGCAGGTTAAGGCAAAAGCACTTAGTCTATGAATGATTGCTTGGACCCTTTGCAATCAGCAGGCCACAAACTCTGAAGCAGCCACATGGAGCCAGGTGCAGGGCCACCACTTATGCTGCTTTCTTACCCTGGGGTGCAGATGGCCAGACCCTCTTTTCTCCCCCAAATTTAGCCAAGTTCCATTGACCTTTCACTTTGTCCTTGGTTCTTATGGGTTGATAATTCTGGAAACTGCCACAGCTGCCAGTGATCTATTCTCCCTAATGCTCCAGATGTGGTTTGTCCTGGTGGCCCTGGGACTCAAGCTGCAACTGGTCTCGGCTTGCACCTCTCTGCAATGAGCCATTCCTGTTCTGCCTTTTGGACTGCCTTCAGTGGGAGCTTTGTCTCTCTGTACTTTTGTGGTTTCTGGAGCTCTAAAATTTGTTTAAAGTCATATTTTGTAGGTATTTGAGGTTGTTATGGGGGGAGCCAATGGAGTTCTCTTGCTTCTATGCCACCATCTTGACTCTGCCCACCATTCCTATACATTTCTAAGAAAATCCAACAGCAAGAAATAGAAAGAGAAATTCCATTTAAAGTTACTCTAGACAATATAAAATATTTGGGAATCTACCTCCCAAAACAAGCACAGGACCCTATATGAACACAATTAGAAAACACTTCATACAAGTAAAGTTATATCTTACTAACTGCAAAAACATCAGTTGCTCATGGCGGGGTTGAACTAATATAATAAAGATGACAATTTTACATAAATTAATTTACATACCAATCAATCTACCAAAAAATTACATTATACAGTTAGAAGAAATAGTAACAAAATTCATGTGGAAAAACAAAATGTCCAGAATATTAAGGGAATTAATGAAAAGAAATGTGGAAGGTGGCCTAATCATATCAGATTTTAATCTGCATTATAAAGCAACAGTCATCAAAACTACTTGGTACTGGTTGAGGAGCAGAGTAGTGAATCAATGGAATAGACTGGGTACACAAGACTCAGGAGTCAGTGACTATAGTGATCTTTGATAAACTCAAAGACTTCAGTTTTTTGGGATAATAAGTTACTATTTGACAAAACCTATGGGGGAAACTGGAATATAGTATGGCAGAAACTGGGCATAGACGAATATCTAACAATGTATACCAAAATCAAGTCAAAATGGGTGCAACAATCTAGGTATAAATGCTGATACTCTAAGCAATCTGGGAGAGCAAGGAATAGTTTACCTGTCAGATTTATGGAGAAGGGGATATTTTATGACCAAACAAGAGTGAGAGAGCATTAAGGAATGCAAAATTCATCATTTTGATTATATTAAATGGAAAAATTTATGTAGAAATAAAGGCAATGCAACTAAGATTAAGAGGGAAGTAGAAAACTGGAAAAGAATGTTTACAACCAATGTCTCTGATAAAGGCCTCATTTCTAAAATATACAGTGAATTGAGTAAAATCTATAAGAATACAAGTCATTCCCCAATTGATAAATGGTCAAAGGATATGGACAGGCAGTTTTCAGAGGATGAAATTAAATATATTTATAAGCATATGAAAAAATGCTCTAAATCACTATTGATTTGAGAAATTCAAATTGAAGCAACTTTCAGGTACCACTTCTCACCTGTCAAAATGGCTATTATGACAAAACAGGAAAATTATAAATGTTGGAGAGGATGCAGAAAAATTGGAGCACTAACACATTGTTGGTGGAGTTGTGAACTGATTCAACCATTCTGGAGAGTAATCTGGAACTATGCCCAAAGGGCTATAAATAATTGCATACACTTTGACCCAGTAATACCATTTCTGGGTTTGTATCCCAAAGAGATTGTAGAAGTAGGAGGAAGACCCATATGTACAAAAATATTTATTGCAGCTCTCTTTGTGGTGGCCAAAAACTGGAAATTAAGGGATACCCATCAATTGGGGAATGACTAAACAAGTTGTGGTATATGAATGTAATGGAATCCTATTGTGGTATAAGAAATGAGGAGCAGATGGACTTCATATTTACCTGGAGAGGCTTATACAAACTGATGGTAAGTGATAAGAGCAGAACCAGGAAAAATTTGTACATAATCACAGACACATTGTATGTGTGATGACCAACTTTGATAAACTGGAATCTTCTCAGCAACTCACAGTTATAAGATAACTCTAAAACTCTCAGGATGGAAGGAGATATCTACATTCAGAGAAATATCTAGAAAGTACAGAGTTTAAATGGAGACTGAAGCAAACTACATGCTATCATTCTTTTCCATACTTGGTTTTGTTTCTTCTTTCTTATTCTTAACTCCATTGGTTATAACTCTTCTATACAACCAGATTCATGTCCAATGTGAAAGGATTTGCAGATCCTATACTTGATTGCATGCTGCCATGGGGTAGGGGGAAGTGAGGGGAGAAAATTTGAAACTCAGGGAATTGTGGATCTGAAACTTGTAAACTAAAAGTAAATAAACAAATCAATTTAAAATAATTTAAAAAATAAGAGTAGAACTAGCCAAATTTAAAAGGAAGTACAAAACCTAACTGAAGAAAATAATTCTTTAAAAATTACAATTGGGCAGTGGAAGGTAACTATTGTATGAGACATCAGGAAACTGTCAAACAAAATAAAAATAATGGAAAAATAAAAGAAAATGTGAAGTGATTCATTAGAAAAAAAAAACAAATGATCTGGAAAATAGATATAGGAATGATTATCTAAGGATTATTAGAGCAGAAGATCATGATGAAGAAAGAACTGGAAAACATTTTTAAATAAATAATAAAGGAAAAATGCCCTGATATCCTAAAACCAGAAGATAGAATAGTCATTGAAAAAAAATCCACCATTCACCTCCTGAAAGAATTTTTTTTTGGGTGGAAACTCCAAGGAATACTATAGTCAAATTCCAGGATTATCAGGTGAAGGAAAAATAATTGCAAGTAGCCAGAAAGAAATAATTCACATATCAAGGAGCCACAGATAGGATTACACAGGCCTGCATTGCTTCTGTATTAAAGAATTGGTGGGCTCATAATATGATATTCCATAAGTCAAAGTGCTTGGATTACAACCAAGAATCAATTACCCCACAAAACTGGGGTTTTGGGAAAATATGGATATTCCCAAAAATTCTTTTGGGAAAATATGGAAATTTAATGATATAGAGGACTTTCAAACTTTACTAAAAAAGAGACCAGAGTTGAACAGAAAATTAAATCTTCTAATATAGGACTCAAGAGAAGCATAAAAAGGCAAAGAGGAAAAAAGGAATATACATAGACAGAGGATGCAGCTATACCTTGGCATTGATGTGATGATATAAAAAAAATCAAGGGATGAATAAGGATTGTACTGGGAGAAGAGAAAAGTGGGAGACCCAATATTACAGTAGATGGAAAGAGGGTTAGATGTGCATTTTTGGAACTTTTTAAAATCAGATTTGGGTCAAAGAGAGAATAACATACTCACTTTTGTATGGAGATTTACCTTACCACATATGGAAATAGGAGGGGAAAGGGGAAAAAAGGAAAAAGGGGAGCTGATAGAAAAGGCAGAAATAGGAAAGAAAAGGGGGAAAGAAAAGGGGAGGATAATATAAGGGATGACAGGTTGAGGAAGGTGGTAGTCAGAAGCAAAACATTCATAATGAGGGATAGAGTGAAAGGAGAAGGAAAAGTATGAGTGGGGTAGAAAGAGGATGGAGGGAAATACACAGTAATCAAACTGTGAATGTAAATGGAATGAACTTTACCATAAAATGGAAGCAGATAACAGAGTGGATTAAAAACCATAATCCTACATTACATTGTTTGCAAGATGTATTTGAAGCATAGAGATACACACAAAGTAAAGGTTAAAAGCTAGAACAGAATATATGATCCTTCAAATGACGGGGAAAAAAAGTTGGACTACCAATCCTGATCTCAGAAAAAGCAATAGCAAAAATAGATCTAATTAAAAGAGAAAAAAAACCCTACATTTTGTGAAAAGGTGCCATAGACAATGAAGTAATATCGGTACTAAACCTTTATGCACCAAGTTGTACAGCATCCAGATTATTCAAAGAGGAGTTAAGTGAGTTGCAGGAAGAAATAGATAGTAAAATTATACAACCCTTCCTCCCCCTCAAAACTAGATAAACAAAACCACAAAATAAATAAGAAAGAAATTTGGGAGGTGGATCAAGTTATAGAAAAGTTAGATATGGTAGACTTCTGAAGAAAACTGAATGGGGATAGAAAGGAATATACTTTTTTTTTTCTCAGCAGTACATGATATCTACAGAAAAAACTGCCCATGTATTGGGGTATAAGAAACTTAAAATCAAATGCAGAAAGGCAGAAATATTAAATGCATCTTTTCCAAGTCATGATGAAATAAAAATTACATGGAAAAAAGGGCCAGGGTAAGGCAGACTAAAAATTAATTGGAAACTAAATATCTAATCCTAAAGAATGAGTGGGTGAAGCAATAAATCATAGAAATGATCAATAACTTCATTCAAGAGAATGACAATAATGAGACACCTTCAAAAGCTTATAGGATGCAGCCAAAGTAGTTTCTTGGCGAAATTTTATATCTCTAAATACTTACATGAATAAAATAGCAAAAGAGGAGATCAATGAATTGGGCATGTGACTAAAAAAGCTAAAACAAGAAGAAATTTAAAATCCCTAATTAAATACCAAATTAGAAATTCTGAAAAATCAAAGGCGAGATTAATGAAACTGAAAGTAAAAAAAAAAAACTATTGAATTGATAAATTAAACTAAGAGCTAGTTTTAAGAAAAACCAATAAAATAGATAAACCTTTGGTTAATTTGATTTAAAAAAGAAAGAAAACCAAATATCCAGTATGAAAAATGAACAGGGTGAATTCACCAACAATGAAGAGGAAATTGGACAACACAGGAGCCATTTTGCCCAAGTGTATGCCAATAAATCTTATAATCTAAGTGAAATGGATGACTATTCACAAAATTATCCTCTGGCAAGATTAACAGAAGAGAAAATAAAATACTTCAATAACCTAACTTTAGAAAACAAATTGAACAAGTCATCAATGAACTCCCTAAAGAAAAAGAAAATCTCCATGACCAGATGGATTTACAAGTGACTTCTACCAAACATTTAAAACAATTAATTCCAATTCTATAAAAGCTATTTGGGAAAAAAATATGCACAAAAGGAATCATACCAAATTCTTTTTATGACACAAAATGGTGCTGATCCCTAAACCAGGAATAGCCAAAACAGAAAGAAAATTATTGACCAATTTCCCTAATGAATATTGATGCAACTTAAAAAAAATAAAACATTAGCAAAAGAGATTCCAGTAATTTATCACCAGGATAATACACTACCACTGAGTGGGATTTATATATATATATATATATATATGTATATATATATATATACATATATATATACTTTATGTATATATGCTCAGTATTAATATTATTTCATTGTGCATGATAACTTTTAGCAAGATGTAGATCTTCTTAGATCTTTTAATTAGATCTATTTTTGCTTTACCTTTGTCTGAGATCAGGATTGCTCTCCCTGATTTTTCTTTTTCACTTCAGCTAAAGCATAATGTATTCTGATCGTGTCCCTTACTTTTACTCTGTGTGGGTCTCTCTGCTTCAAGTGTGGTTCTTGTAAACAATGTATTATAGGATTCTGGTTTTTGATGCATTCTGCTATACATTTCCATTTTATTGGAGAGTTCATCCCATTCACATTCAGCATTTTGTTACTATGAATTTCCTTCCATTCTTTTTTTCTCCTCCTTTTACCTTCTCTCTGTTTACTCTGCCCCTCCTCACCTGTGTTTTGCTTCTGTATATTGACTCTCCCATCTGCCTTCTCTTCTATCAGTCCCAACCCCATCCATTTTATTTAATCCTTTCCCTACTTCCTCGTCAGGAAAAATAGATGCCTATATTCAATTTATTGCATATATTATTCAATCTTTAAGTCAATACTGATGAGAGTAAGGCTTAAGTGATGCTGATAACCCATTTTGTCATCTTTCCCCCCCCCCCCCCACTGTTTTGTCAAAATAAACCTGTAAACATCACTTAACCTCTTTGTATTCCTTAGGTTCCTCACCCATGGGTGAGGGAGAGGTCAGAACAGATGGGTCCTATTATCCCTTTCATGTCTAAATCCACAATCTTATGATTTCCTTATTATCCTTTGTTCCATTTCTATTATTCTTTGTGATCTTTCTCCTTGCCAAGACAAAGCATTATGCCTTTATCCATAATTCCATCTTTCTCCCCTGGGAATTTTCCCCAACAATTATTCCATTGCTGTCATTTATAACCTCTTCCTTATCTACAGACTATGAAAGCTATGACAAACCCATATTTCCCCAATCCTTAAAAAATCTTTTACTTAGGGAACAGCTTCAGAAAAAAAGAAAAAAAAACATGGGGAAGTGTATATTAATTGATGAAAAGTCAAGTGAGCAAAACCAGGAGAAAAATCTACATAGTAACAGCAATATTGTAAGCATAATCAACTGTGAAAGACCTGATACCTCTGATAAAAACAATGACACAAAGATCTAGAAAAATTTGAAAGAACTAATGAGCAAAACTTCTATCTGCTTCGAGGTAGAGAAGGCACCGATAGACTCAGATTGTTGATTAAAGCTTTTTTCTCCTTTTTCTTCATTTCTTTTATCTTTTTTTTCTTTTTATTTTCAGGGACATGGACAATGTCAGAATGTTTCCAATGACTTCATATACATAAGGATCACTGTATTTCTTGCTTTCTCAATGGGTTAGGGAGAAGGTGAAAGGAAACTGAATATAAAAGCAAAATTGAAATTAAATCAAGAAAAAATGTTTTACTGGACTCTATCATTTTCTCAAGCTATCAACTCATTCTGTATTTCTTTCTCCTCTAACTAACAATCTCTTCTCATTCCTACTCTTTCACCAGCTGGACACAACTCAGTGGCTAGTAAATTAGCTTCCAAACTTAACATACTTCCAAAATTTCTCTCTGAAAGTAGCAGATGATCTCTTAACTGCTAAATCTGAGTTTTTTTCCCCCCTCAGTACTTCTTTTTGCTCTTTTTGAAGCTATTTACCACTCCTCCTAGGGAAAAAGAATAAAAACTTAAGCTGATAGCTTCTATGACACTGCTTTTTATCACTGCCTCTCACCTTCTGTATTCATGGTGATCTCCAAGGCAAGGAACTAGATCCTCTTCTTTTTTCTCTCTCCCCACCCCCAATATATTTTCATATGGCAGTAAAGTTTCACTCTCAAATCAACATATCTAGCCATAAATTCACTACTGAATACTACTGCTATATCAGTAATTATCTTCCAGGCATTTCCACCTGCATGTTCCACATACAACTGAGTAAATAAGCTTAAAATGGCACTCATTGTCTAATCCTACCCCAGCCACTGTGAGTATATCTTTCCTTCAAATGTTTGTATTTCTTGTGGGGGGCCATCATCCTCTCACTCATCCAGATTTGTAACTTCAGAATTATGTTTAGCTTTTCTCTTTTTTTTCACTGCTTTTTTATTAAAAAAAAAAACAACTAAGTGAGTCTTGTAGATATTACCTTATATAAGAGTTGCTTTGATTATCTCTTCTCCACTTATACAACCTTCACCAACAGTTCTTCACTGATTCTTTCCTCAACTTTTGTAATAGCCTCACATTTTATGCCTCTGTTCCCAGTCTCTTTCTTTTCTACTTCACTCTGTACACTGATGTTCAATTAGTTTTCTTTACATAAATATGATTATAATGCTTGCTTCCTCTAAAATCTACTTTGGCTCCCTGTTGCAATTATTATAAAATATAAATTCCTCAGCTTAGATTTTGAGACTCCACAATCTGGTTCCAATTTACCACTGTAGTCATTTTATAAAACATACTTTATGTTTCAGCCAAATTGAACCATTGTTCACTGTTCCTCAAATTTCACCATCCATATCCCACCTGAGAACATTCATATAAACCAGCTGTTCTCAACCTGTGGGTCACAACCCCTTTGGGGGTTGAACGACCCTTTCACAGGGGTCACAGAGGTCACCTGAGACCATTGAAAAACACATATTTCCAATGGTCTTAGGAACTGAGACACTACTCCTCTATCTGTCTCCAGGTGGGTCTGCCCACATGCAGATACACCCACATATGACGATTAAAGGGTTGAGGCATTAGGAAGGTTGAGAACCACTCATATACACCACTCTGCTTAAGTATACTCCCTATCCATCTTTATCCTTCAGAATCTATCTTTTTTCAAGGATTAACTCAAATGCCACACTAATCTTTAGGAAGCACTCTTAACCTTACCACCTTGTTAGTATGCTTTGCCTCCCAAAATTAACTTAAATTTATTTATGTACATGCATAAAACTTACCACCAAGGCCTCCTTACAGTTGTAAGATTTAAGGAATTGTGTTGGAAGAGTGAAAGGATTAGGAAATCCCCCTGGTTTACTAAATATCAGAACTATTAACTACATGCTTTCAAGTGTGCCCATGTTACCATTGCTACCCTTGTGCCGAATATTACAAATTTGTCACTAAAAACTGCCTCCTCTGTCCTTTTGATTGTATCTCTTCATATTTTGTTTCACTGTTACTATAAATGTTAATTGGGAATTGCTTTAGGCAGAGCTCACATGACTGTCAGGGGAAACTCTGAAGGCTTATGTCTCTCCCTGCAATTGCTTGTCCCTCTAATTGCTTGTATCATGAATAAAATGCTTTTGACAGACTTTAACTAAACTGCAGAGTGAAGCATGTTTTCTTCTATTCTTAACTGTATGCAATTTGTATGCTCCCAATCAAATATAATCTGTATTTCTGGTGCTTTGTACAGTCCCTAGTATCTAGTAGGTGTTTAGTATATGGCTTTAAAATTCAATCAAATTGAACTGAATTGAGTACAGTGATTGTAGGTACTCTTTGATACCATGAATAATAAGTGGGGCCGTTAGGAGTGTGTATTGGTTTTACTACCATCAGTTTCTATACAGTCCACAGACTTTGAAGGCATAAAATATTGTTGCCACTTGGAGTAAAGAAGAGAATTGGAGTGAGAAAGTGAGAAAGATATGTGAAGTATGGAATGTAATTCAATATATGAGCAATTTATAAAATCAGACATATTTACTTAGTGAGTAAAAATTACCGAGGTGGTCAGGCCAGTGGAGTTCACATAAGAGCTTATGTAATGGATGAGGAAGGAAGTTTACTATATATGATACAATATTCATTGTCAATATCTTAGAGAAAATGAAAAACAATGTATTAATATTAGAACTACTGAAAACATGATTCATAAGAAAGAAATTCAGTTAGGATTATTTGAGCTATGGGAGAAGAATCAGAAGTAGAATAAGTGAGAGTGGTTGGTGAATGAAAGAATTTGACCTCTTGTTTCTGATGGCCTCTGAGGCAAGGTTAAGAAGACATAATAAGTTTCCAGGATCATAGGACTGCATATTTATAGTTGGATGAGACTCTAGAAATCATCTAGTTTCTCTAATTAAGAAACAAACAAAAAAAAAAACTGAGACCAAAAGAGAAGAGTGACTTCCATATAGCTACCACATAGCACACACCATTATACATCATTTTTTGAATAAATTTGGTTGATGCCTTAAATATTTTGTTTTGATTTTTTGGACCATTGACTTCATTGACACAGGTGACTACTGAGTAAGAAATCTCCTCTACAAGTATAGATAGGCAACTACCATTGAAAAGAGAACATTGATCAGTTAGGTAATTTACTTAAGGTCATGGAGCCAATATGTTTCAAAGGCTGACCTTAAACCCAAATCTGTCTCTGAGGCCATCTTTCTATCCACTACTCAATGATTACCCTTTCAGTTTTAAATGACAATTACTTCTAGATAGAGAGAATATACGATGTAGTGGTTTGAGAGCTCAGCTTAGAGGTAAAAAGAAATGGATATTAAGTCTTATCTCTGGTACAGTTTAGCTCATGACCCTAATGGCAAATCATTTAAACTTTCAGGACTCCAGGCAACTCTCTAAGATTATAAATTGTTTAGAATGTGGTAACATGTATTTGAAAAGGTAATTTCTTTATCCAGGACTCTAAAATCACAAGTTCAGTCCCTATCCTAGCTTCTAGACATTAAATCCATCCCAAACTGAACTGTCCTATAACAAAGAAAAAGAGTTAAGCCAAAATGACCAAATTTGACAACCTGAACAAAACTTTACACATCTAATCCTCTGATTGTACTCCAGAAGAGAGAAACGTATTTTTGTTGTTGTTTTCTGAGGTCACAATTGATTGTTGCAATTATTCATTTAGGCTTCTTTTCAGTCATTTTCATTAATGTAGCTTTTCATTACTATAGCAATTGTGTATATTACGTTTTTCTCCTTCTAAGTAGCATAGATTTAGAGTGATTTTGGTTGCCATTTTTTGGTCAAATTTACTCTAGATTGTCAGTGGCACTGAAGGAAATTGTACATTAGGAACAAAATGAAATTGAAATTCACATGATGTCCTCAAATTTCATCTCAGTCTAGAGTTTCTACCTCTCGTTCCACCAAACTTTAGATGAAGGCTATAACTATTAGTAAACAAAATAGATTTTTGCCCCTCCATACCCTTGAGCAGAGGCTCAAAAGAAATGAAATAGGTTAAGAAGCAGAGAGGCATAAAAAATAGCAGCATAGTTTATGAGAAATACACAAAATAAGTAATACATTCCTAGCATGGTTGAATTCAGGTCTAACATTTATAACTATATGCAATGTAGGCTTAGCACCTTCTGATTGGAGATTTTGAAGGGATTTGCTGAAAGCCTTGAAAAGGCTGTTTGAGATAATATAAAACTCCTATGTGGCAGTAGGAGGTCCCTTCAAGCCACCTTTTTCTCCCCTTGTGATTTGATGAAACCACTTCTTTTTTTTTTGACCTCTCAGCAAAGTTAAACCAAGTTGTTCACCAGCTGAATATAAAGTTTCACCTGCCTACAGATGTAGGAAGAGAAGCCTGTTGGGGCCTTTGAATCCTTTCAGGATGTACAGAGACCTTTTATAATAAATTGTGTTTTTTATGTTAAAAGAAAACTTCAAAAGAAGGTGTTAATATAATTGAGGTATGATAAGTTTGACAGTAAGTGTCATTATCACAGTTCCACTGGCAGGTTTTTGAAGTCAAGAAAAAGTCTTCCTACATAGAAATGATAACTCTTACAATATTTAAACAATTCCAACAATATACTTTAATATTCTACTCCTGTCCCCTTCCTTCTGCAGGTTATCCAAGTGAAATAGCATTCATGTTATTTGGATTTATGATTTATTGAGCAGAGATGGGATGTTTTATTATATTCAACATACACACAGGACATTGGCCCTGAAATGTCAAACACGTTTGTTAAAAAAAGGTAAAGTTGACAGTTGGACAGGAATCTGAAACAACCTTTTCCCATCACTACCACCAAAAAAGTATTATCTTCAGTTACTAATGTATTTTCTTTGATAATTTGATTGAATACATATCGATCAGATCACTGAAGCAATTCAGTTAAAAGTAGAGTTGAGGGTTTATTTTTTCCTTGCCTGAATCATCTACTACCTCTGTTGCCATTCTTTAGTCTATCCTAATTAAGAAACTCACCATATGTACTACTCAAAGGGCTTGTTTTCAGATGTGAATGTTCTGGAGCGTTTTCTTTATTTTCTTTCCCATATTTCAGCATGCTTACTTTTTATTTCTCAAAGTGTTAATCTTTTCTCTTTACTCTTTTGTTTTTTTTGGCTTTTTGGAGGGAGGAAAGCAGGTTAATTGGGGTTAAGTGACTTGCCCAGGGTCACATAGCTAGTAAGTGTTAAGTGTCTGAGGCTGGATTTGAACTCAGGTCCTTCTGACTCCAGGGCCAGTGCTCTATTCACAGCTCCTCCTAGCCGCCCATCTTTATTTTCTTTTAATAAAGAAATTATCCATTTCCAGTCTCAAGGAAGCAAGAGGTAAATTGAGAGTAAATAAGCGGGGAACAACCTGGCTGAGAGGTTATTTGAAAGAATAGGGAAGAAGAAACATAATGGTAGAGAAAGACGATGAAAAGAAGCGGGCATTGAAGCAAAGAAACATATGCAGATGATTTTCAGATCTCTAACCTTCCTTCTGACTTGTAGCTTATTCAACTGGAACTCTCTCTGCCGCACCACCTTTGCTTCCTAGTTTCCACATTCCACAAGAAGCCTTTCCCAATCCTCTTTAATCTTACTATTTTCTTTCTGAGAGTATTTCTAATTAACCCTCTACATATCTTGTTTATGCATAATATTTTGCATATTGCTTCCGCCATTAAAGTCGGAGTTCCTTCAGAACAGGGTCTGTTTTCCCCTATCTTTCTTTGTAATTCTTAGCACTTAGCACAGTGCCTAGCACATAGTAGGCACTTAATAAAATGCTAGTTGACTGATGAATAGGGACAGAAAGACTGATTGAGAGGAAGATAATCAGACAGAGAAAGGAAAGGAGACTATTAGTATTTTGTTTAAATTTTATTAT
>JAQQSU010005287.1:0-13837 GCA_028627135.1 Pseudochirops cupreus | reverse complement strand
GATTCTGACCATCTCCAATGGAGCACAGGACTTCCACTCACCAACTTGCTATCAGGGCCTTAAGATTGTTTTGACCTGGGCTCCTGTCCATGGTATATTATTCACTGGTTATGCAACCCTGGGCAAGTTCTTTTCCCTCTGTGAGGGAAAATGAAACCCTAATGTCTTACATTTGCATATTATTTTATGGTTTTGCTATATCATCTCCTATAACCATATGGTTATCATATTGCCATTATTATGTTTGATTCTCTAATATCCCTGGGAAGTAGATTTTATCATTATTGTCCTGGTCCTTATCTGAGTCTAAATTAACTTTGGAGAAGAATTAGTAGATAGCTTAGCATTTGATACTCAGAGGCAGGAGGAAGCAGGGACAGTCATACATCTAGATCTTCCCACTCTGTACAGCTCCTCTATTACTAACCTCACAGGTTTATTGTTGGGCTCAAATAAGAGATATAGAGTTATGAAAAGGTTGTAATTATGGAAGGCAATATATTTGTGAGATGTATGCATGTCATTCTAGAGTTCCCTCTGAGAGTAGAAATACATTGCCATGCTGATAGAGAATATAGGAAGCTGGACTAAGAGGTGGGGAGACTTGGGTTCAAATCTCACCTCAGACACTCCCCTATCTCCACTTTGGGCAAATGATGCTATACTTCAGTTTCCCCACCTATAAAATGGGGAGGTTGGATGTACTTGAAGGCCTTTTAGGTTCATACTAGACCAGTGGTTCTCAACCTCCCTAATGCTGCTACCCTTTAATACTCGTATGTGGGCGTATCTACATGTGGGCAGACCCGCCTGGAGACAGATAGAGGAGTGGTGTCTCGGTTCCTAAGACCATCAGAAATATGTGTTTTCCAATGGTCTTAGGCAACCCCTGTGAAAGGGTCATTTGGGGTTACAACCCACAGGTTGAGAACCACTGCTCTAGACCCTTAATCCTAAAGAGCAGCTCCACTGCTGAAAGTAACTTTGGACAGGGGAAAGGGTAGGATGCAGGTCCCTGAAAGCAGTAGGAGGGAAATGAGGGGGAAGATAACTAGAAAATGATTAGTGGTGGCCATGATGAGAAATGAGAGTAACTAGGAATCAGAAAAGACCTCAGAGATCCCCTAGTTCAACACATATTTGATCAGGAAGTATTTCTGCAACATCTCCAAAAGATGATCATCTTGCCTCCACTCGAAGTCCCCTAGTAACAGAAACTCACTGCCTCCCTTTGGAGGTAGCTCTGTTCCACTATTCCTTTCCTCCCACCTACTCACCAGCCCCTGATCCATATCCCCAAAGCACATTTCTGTCTAAGGCCTCTCACTTAGCTTCTCTCCCCCTGGCTCTCTCACTGTATGAAATAATATTTGTAAAAGGCACTTAGCTCAAATTTCAAAAGACTCAAGATGGAAAGTGCCATCCACATCCAGAAAAAGAAATATAGAGTTTTGAAAGCAGAGTGAAGCAGACTATTTTTATCGTTGTTGTTTTGTTTTGTTTTGTTTTATGTTTTTCTTTCTCATGGTTCTTCCCATTTTTCCTAATTCTTCTATACAATATGACTAATGTGAAAATGTGTTTAATAGAAATGTATATGTAGAGCCTATATAGGATTGCATGCTGTCTTGAGGAGGGGGAGAAAATTTAAAACTTATGGAAGTGAATGTTGAAAAATATAAATAATTAACTAATTTTAAAAATATGAAAAACACACACACAGTACAGTGCCTCACACATGGTAGGCATTGTATAAATTGTGGGAATTATCTTCCCATCTCCACCCAGGAGATCCTCTGGGAACATCGTACTTTGAATTATCCTAAGCTAGGTCTCCTCAACAGGCATTCTCCATCTTCATGCAAGAAACTGAAGCTAACTAGACATTTAGATTTAAGCAACTTATAAGATATAGAACGTATAGGAAAAGGAGTCATTCTAGATGGAGCCCCTGATGCTGTGCCTTCCCCTTTTCCCCCAACCCTGAGCTTCCTCCCCTATAGTTCAAATCATACAACTCTAGAAGACTCAAGACACCAACAAGTGAAGTTCTAATAGTCTGGGGACACTGCTGTGATTTCCAGTTTGGGGTTAGGTGGCCTTACTTTCTCCTGGCCCCCAGCCTTTGCTGCCACCTATTCTATGGTTCCTGGCTTGCTTCCTCTAAGCTTCCAGCCCTGGCTCAGGCATACTGGTACATTGTCACTCCTGCCCTTGACCATTTTGTATCTCCACTTGGCTCGCCTCCCACACTTTAGCTGCAACCTCTGTCCACTCTTGCTGGCTTATGATTTCTTTCCTGCCTGCCATTTCTCAAATGCTTCTTCCCTGTCCTCCCCCTTAGGATTTTTTATCCCAGTAATCCCAGGCATAATTATAACTTGAAATTTCTGCATCAGGGACAAATCAAGTTGGGCATGGATGGGTTGTGTTTATGGGATGGGTAGGCAGAGAGAAGTCCAGAAAACTATACACTCTAGTGACAGTCGTACTTGGAAAGGGGGTGACTTCTAGTGTGACTAATAGTTCCTGGAGTCCTGATCCCTGAGGGGGAGTCATTTGTGAGTTTCAAAAAGAGTTCTTGGGGTCACAGAACCTGAGTTCAAATTTCATAATACTACTGATTGTGTGAACTTCAGCAAGTCTCTGAGCCTTAGTTTCCTTATCTGTAGGAGGCTGAACTATATGGTCTCTTAGATCTCTTCCAGCTCCAGCTCAGGTCTGTGATTCTATTGTATAAACCTATGAAGTAGGGATGCAGGTCCCTGAAGAAGGGCACTGTGGCAATAGAAACTTGAGAGTAAAGAAGAGAGAGTATGGTGATACATATGGAGGTTGCACCATCCCCTACACAGTGGCCTAAAGGCAAAACCTTATTGCTCTGCACTACTCAGGGCTCTGAATACTGCTTAGTGCTTCTCATGTGCCAGAAGCCCAGGACATTAGGGGAAAGTGTATCCTGTTCCTATCAGAGAATGTATACTTCTTCCTCACTGCCCAGCTCTGCCTTTCTTGAATGAGTGGGGATGGAGAGAAGGGGTAGAAAAAAGAAAAAAGGAAGGAAGCTTCAACAGACAGTCCCTAACTCCTGACCAATGTTTGATGCATATAAAACAAACCTAAATCTATTACTCTGCAACTTCCACCCATAGTTTCTAGTTAAAGCCTCTGAGACCATGCAGAATAAAACAAAAATTCCTCTTTTAAGTGATATCTCTTTAAATACTTGAAGACAACCATCAATTTTCTAATTCTTCCTTAGACATCCCTTGTCCCCTCAACTAATCCTCATATTATGCTCTTCAGTCATGTAACCATTCTAGAGATGCTCTTAATTCCCTTCCTTCACAGTATCTCCCTGCCTGGGAGATAAAACATCCATGATTTACCCTTATTTAAGTTACTCTGCTAAAGGCAGAGCTAAAATGGTAGGTTAGAAGCAGCCATGCAGGTAGACTCTCCCAACACTCCCCTCTGAACAACTTTAAAATTATTCTCAAATAAAAATTTGGAGTAGTGGAGTAGTAAAGGCAATAAAAGGTCAAAGAGAGACATTTTTGTCAGCCTAAGATAACTTAGAAGGTAAGAGGTTGAGGTTTGCAACCCTAGGATGAGAGTTGACCCAGAGAGTGTTAGCAGCATGAACCATGGGCCTTGCAAGCAGCTTCTATAGGAAGAGTGGCAGCAGCAGCAAATTTGGGAGCTCTTGGCACAGAGAAAGTGAAAGGGTTGGACAACTGGTCAGAAAAAGATTATAGGAAACCTTTTGCATCGGATGCAATTTGTGCTGATTAGCAACACCATTGCCCAAGGCAGA
The DNA here is from genome assembly GCA_028627135.1 of Pseudochirops cupreus. NCBI lineage: Eukaryota > Metazoa > Chordata > Mammalia > Diprotodontia > Pseudocheiridae > Pseudochirops > Pseudochirops cupreus. The sequence continues at coordinate 10,020 of JAQQSU010005287.1, read as the reverse complement.
AGTCTTATAGTGAAGGGGAAAATGAGAAGAGTGGTAGGTAATGCTTGAAGCTCACTCTCATTGGAATTGGTTCAAAGACGAAAGAATATATGTGTGTATGTATGTATGTATGTATGTGTGTGTATGGTGCATGTATGTATATACCCATATATACACGTATATATTTACATGCATACATTCATACATATATATGTGTGTATGTATATACACACACACACTTAGTTGTGTAGAAAGATCTATCTTACTAGGGAAATAGGAGGGCAAAGGGATAAGAAAAATGGGTGGGGGGGAGAAGGAATCATAAAAGGGAAAATAGATTAAAGGAGGAAGCATCCAGAAGCAAAACATATCTTTGAAAAAAGGACTGGATAAAAAGTGAGAGATAAGGATAAACAGAAGAAAATAGAATGGAGGGAAATATACTTATTAATTGTAACTAAATGTGAATGGGATGAGCTCACCCATTAAACAGAAGTGAATAGTAGAATGAATTAGAAATGGGAATCTGGCAATGTGCTGCTTACAAGAGACACACTTGAGACAGAAAGACATATACAGAGTTAAAATAAAGGGATAGAGCAAAGTCTATTATGCTTCAGCTGAAGCAAAAAAGGCAGCAGTAGAGATCATGTTCTTAGACAAAGCAAAACCAAAACTACACCTAATTAAAAGAAATAAGCAGTGAAACTACATTTTGCTAAAAGTTACCATAGATAATGAAGTAATATCAAAAAAAATTAAGGTCAAATTTCTGTGATAAAAATATTTATTTCTCAAATATATTGAAACCTGAGTCAAATTCATAAGAATAAGAGCCATTTCCCAATTGATAAATGGTCAAAGGATACAAACAGGCAGTTTTCTGAAGAAGAAATCAAATCTAAAGTCATAGAAAATCTAAAGTCTATCTAAAGTTATATAAAAATGCTCCGTATCGCTATTGATTAGAGAAATGTAAACTAAAAAGAGTCTAAGGTACTGCCACATATCTCTCAGAAATGACAAATAATAGAGGGGATGAGGGAAAATAGGTAGGCCAATAAACTGTGGATGGAAAACTGGTCCAATCATTCTGGAGGATAATTTGGAACAATACCCAAAGAGCTATAAAATTATGTATACTCTTAAACCCAGTAATACTACTACTATGTCTGTACCCCAAAGACATTAAAGAAAAAGGAAAAGGACCTAGCTATACAAAATATTTATAGCCGTTCATTTTGTGGTAGCAAAGAATTGAAAATTGAAGGGATGCTCCTCAATTGGGGAATGATTGAAGAAGTTGTAGTATATGATTGCCATGGAGTACTAATGAACTACAAGCAATGACTACTGCAGTGGTTTCTTTAAAAAAAAAAAACATAGCAAGACTTATATGAACTGTTGCAAAGTGAAGTGAGAAGAACCAAGAGATCATACACAGTAACAGCAATATTGTAATGATGATGAACTGTGAAAGACTTGACTTCTTTCATCAATATGATCATCCAAGACAACTCCAAAGGAGTCATGAAAAAAAGCCATATACTTGCAGAGAGAATTGAAAGATAATTTTCTTACTTGTTTTAGCTTTTTTGTGAAATGGCTAGAAGGGAGATGAGTTTTCTAAGATTTCACTAGTACAACTGATATCATTTTGCTTGCTTTCTTGGTGGGTGGGGGAAGGATAAGAGAGAGGGAGGAAGATAATTTGGAATTCAAAATTTAAAAAGAAAAGAATGTTAAAAATAAACAAATGGTAAACTCTTTAAAAAGTAAAGTTGAAAATAAATAAATGAATGAATACATGCTTGTTGTCTGACTGGAAAAAGAAATATTGGTCTGGCCCTCTTTAAGCAGGGAGAATTGTAGGTAATAACAGTACTTTTTTCTTAAAATACAATTGAGTTAAATAGCTGGCACTAGACTGAGAACCAAGTGCCTATCTCCTGACAAGAACAAACGTTCCAGCAGTCTCTCTGCCATAGTGTGTGCAAGACAAAAATACTCTAATGAGCCTCTCCTCTCATTCTGTGACTGACAGAGTAAGATGACCTATTTCCATATCTCCCAGAAATACCCTGGATATTGTGGTATGATCTCAAGTGCTCATGTGTGGGCAATAAGCAGAGTCAAAAGTGTGAGGAAACCCTGGTGACAAATATCACAACCTTATTTCACTAACTGGGGAGTGGCAGAGGGAATAAATACAGACAATCATTACACAAATTATGTTACAATGAATATACCCCCCAATTACATGTACTCTATATTTCCTGTTCATGGCTTCCTTTCACTCATTTTCAAACTCCCCCATTTTTTTGTAGATATTCTCCTGGACCAGTCCTTATTTGTCTTGGATAAACTTAGATATATTTTTTTCCACTTTGATTTACAATTTCCATTTTGCCACATCTCCTATAAAACCTAACTTCATGGTCTGATGTCAGCTGAACCAAAGTTAATGACATTAAAGGCACATAAAATAACAGTTGTGTACGTTATGTTTTATGGGAGCCCCCATAAGAAAATTGAAAGACGAGAAAAAATCTCTTCAGTCATTAAATTCAGCTTCCCTCTGAGGGTGCTGTTTAGCAACAGCTCTATCTCTCAGAGAAATTAGTCCAAATAAAGGGTTGAGCCTAATCCTTCAAATGCCTCTACATCATGAAGGATTCTGGATTGGGGACAAAATAAATTACAAGATAAGAATAAAGTTGTCTGGGTGCCATTTGCTAGTTCATCAGAGTACCCAACTAAATTTGTTATTCATGCATTTATAATGCATACTCTGGGACAACCATCCTGTCTTCATCGGCACTGTCAGGAAGAAACTCTCAAGAAAGGCTACTACATTTTCCCTTAGTAGTCTATGAACCCTGGATTAGGTGGTTGTTTTTCTAATGCCATTGATCACAACCTCTCCCCCCAAGTATATTTCCCTCAATGACTATCAGTTGATAGAGAAAAGTTAACCAGACTTATTTAGCTTTTTGAAAAAGACATTTTAATAAAGAGATATGTTAATGCCAACTAGCATTTATAAATTGCTTTAAGATTTAAAAAATTATTTACAAATATTACTTTGTTCTCACAGCAACCTTGGAAGGTAAATGCTGTTATCATCTATATTTTCCAGAGAAGGAAACTGAGGTGGAGAATAATTCAATAACTTCCCCAGGGAAACAATGTACACAGCAAGTACCCAGCTAGTAAGTGTTTGAAACTGGATTTGAACACAGGACTTCCTGAGCTCAGGTGCAGCACTCTATCCATTCTATGCCCTAACCACCTAGTAAGAAAAATGAGAATGGACTATTCTCTGCAAAGTCTATGATAAATGCCTTCCCCAGTACATGCAGAATCCAGGGGGGAAATAACCTCAAGCTTAGAGAGTAAGTGGCAAAGAAATATCTCAGCGCCCTTGTTAGTTCTTTTTCTCTGAAGTCTTCACCATGTGTTTCCCTTATGTACATGCAGCTGCTACTGTCCTGGCTGTTATGCCAGCATACCTATTCAAGAATATGCACTCTCTACTTCATAGAAGCTTTTCCTTTACTGGATGAGTCTTTGCCTCTAGGTAACCAAAATCATAATGAAAACAGATTTTTTTCCCAGGGTTTTTCATACCTGAGAGGATCCCTTCTTCCTACCCTGCCACTATTTCTTCTCAACTTGTTTTCAATCAGAAATATTTGTGTGTGTGTGAATTTGTGTAAGCTTTGTCAGAGTAACCAGTAGCCAGATGACAAATATTAATTACTCACATTGTCATTTTACTTTAAAATTTCCTAGGTATTTTATACACATTACTGGCCTTGATCTTCATAACACCTCTGTAAGGCAAGTATTTATATTAATATTATCACAAATTTATAAATAAGAGAATTGGAGGTCAGATCAATGCAGTGATCAGATAGATAAAATTATTGCTTAAAATGGATAGGGCAATGATAACAGAGGAAGGAAAGAGGGCAGGATTAGGCAACTCTGAATTTTGCTTTTCTTTCCTTTTTCAAGGAGAATGATCTTTGCAAGTAGGAAGAATAAAACAAGAATGTTTAGCAGAGTTAAATTTCAAGATAATTGATGAGATAGTGAAAGCTGCCCTCCACGAGTTCAAGTGACCAGGTCCAGACAAACATTACACCCCAGGGTAATGAAAGAAGCGACAGATGTGATTGTTGAGTTGCTGCCAGAGATCTCTAACAAAAGATCTCAATGGGCAAGATGGAATAGGGCGTGTGAGACATTCACAGGTGTCCAACGCACCGCCTGACTCCACGTAGCCCACAGCACTCCCCAGTGAGGAGCCCTGGAACCGGAGTAAAGATAGAATGGAGAAATATTTAACAAAGTAAATACGAATACAGTGAAGCATAGATAATATTGCATTTTAACACTAAGTTAATATGTCCCATGTCAGAAATCCTTAGGTAGAGATTGGTGTCGTGTACTTGGAGTCAGGAACACTTAGGTTTAAATGTGACTCAGACTCTTACTAAGGGATCCTGGACAAGTCATGGAATCTCTCTTGACCTCAGTTTTCTGAGCTCAGTTACCTCTACATTCCCTTTCAGCTCCTTGTGCATAATCTTGTGACTTGAAGCCTAAAATCATGCTTTTCACCTTGTTTCCCATCCTTCCTCCAATAAGTTTCCATAAGGCAAAGAGATTGTATCTAAATTCTGATACCTCAGCATTTAGCACATTTCTCTTTAAACAACGGGAGTTTAACATGTGCATTCTGAAGCAATGCATGTCTACTAAAGGATTTACCTCTTTCACAGACTGCGCGCACCTTTCACAAGAATAGCCATCAGTTACATAGCAGCTTTAAGGTTTACAAAATACTTACATTATCTCACCTGATCTTCAAGAGAACCTTCATGAAGTAGTGTCTGTCATCATACCCATTTTTAACAGGTAGGTTAAGAGGAGGAGAGAGGTTAAGTGACTTACCCAGGGTTACACAGTGTTTGAAACAAGATTCAAATTTGGTTGTTCCTGCCCCAGCTCCAGGGATCACTTCATCTCACCACTTAGCTGCCTCAGACACAAAGACCATAGTAGTTTGGGGGGAAAAAAAGAATTTTACTTGACATTCCTTATTTCCAAACTATTCCCTACAGCTATCATCTCTGTGTAGCAGTTATCCAAGCATACTTGGCTCAGAATAGCAGTGTGGGCATCAGTCTAAAAGCAGGGAGGGCCATCTTCCATCTTTGCCAATACTCTGGTGTTCTGATGGGGCTTGAGGGCAGGCCTTGCTTTTGCCTGGCACATAGCAGAACCCTAGTAAATGCTTGTTGTCTTAACTGTTGTCTTTTGGACCTGATGTATGGACAGGAGCTGACATCAGAGGCAGTAACATAAGGCCAAAAGAATAGAAAAAAAACAGTGAAAGAACCGGGTGTAGTAGTTAGGGCATCAGACTTGGAGTAAATGTTTCTTTGAAAATAAGAGTAAGGACCTTTATACTCCCTAGCTTTCTACACTTTGGTATCACAGGAATGAGAATTAGAAGGTACCTTAGACTCCATCTATCCCAACCCTTTCAATTTACAGATGGGGCTCAGAGAGCCTAAGTGACTTGCAAGCATTATACAATTATGAATGCAAGATTATTCCAGATCACATGGTCATTGGATGATGGAAGGAGGCATGTCCAGAAGATGCTTCTGAGACCCAAGAGCCCTCGAGACCTGTGGCACTTTGCAGGCTAGCAGCCAAGAACGCAATTTTCTTCTCCATACAACTCATAGACAATCAATAATTCATCTCCTTTCATTCATCCAAATGAGTCTGCAGCATAATGGAGGTTGCTCACAGGATTTTCTCATCAGAATAAAATCCAAACAACGAAAAATGGATAAATCCATGTTGTCTCTCCACTCATTCTCTAAAGTGTTTCCATGGGGTGATTTATCCTTCTCCACACAGGCACTCTGCATTGAACTTTTTTTTTTCTTTACATATTTTAGACAAAAGCAGCCCAGTTCACTTGAGAGGAGGTTGAGATGTTCCCCTTTCCAATGTCATCCTATGAATTGCTTAAAAACATAAAATTGTCTTTTGTTTGAGTGGGAAGCATTACATAAGAATTCACCTCCCCACATTGTGAAATAGGATTTTGTAGGAAACTCACTGCTCTGGACAGTTCCTGAACTTTTTATTCACTTCCTTCCGGTCCACACTGTCCCTAACATCCTCAGTGCTGCAAGCAGGTAGTCCCCAGGCCCCAGATAAGTTATTCTACAAGGGAACAACTTGGCCTGGGGAAGCAAGGAGCAGTAAGTATTCTTTGGTTTCAAGCCTCTCTTATTAGCAAGAGCTAGAGAGAGAGAATGAGAGAGCCTCTCACTTTTCTCTGAGGTCCCTTAGGAGCAAAGGACTGGAAAAACTCATCCTGACCTTTCCCACTGCTGGAAAGGGCTTCTCAGCTAATAAGCTAGGGCAACAGGGAACCTTCCTATTCACTGACAGATCTCAGGCCATTCCCAGCTGACCTCCACCCCTCCCCCTTTCCTGTAAGCCAGGTGGCCCCTTTTATAATCAAGAATTCCTCTTTCCCACTGAGGCCCAGCTATCTTGAAGGGGCAGGCTTTCCCCTGCCACAGAGCCTTCATGGCTTTTTTTTTAAAGCACATTAGAGATTTGGGCTTGCCTTTAGTCTACAGAGATCCTAAACCCCTTGTTTAATTAGTTTATTTAAATTCTGAACTTCTCCGGGTAATCAAAAGTGGTAGTAATGATGGTGGGAAATGAATCCAACAATAGAGCTGAATGGAGGAAAAATGTTTAGCTTCACTTGCAGAGTATTAAAGTTCACAAAGCTTTGCATTCCAATTATCCATAAAGTGTCATTAAAATTAAAACAAACATACTTGCATCTGGCATAGTATACAGAGAAGGTGAGGATTGTGTGACAGTTTTTTTTTTCAGTGGAGGGCAACCATGAAAATTAGCCCCGGCCCCCAGGCCCAGAGGGTCTTTGAAAGAAATTGGGGCACAACTAAAAGAAATCAGGCCATATGGAAAAGTAATACACAGGATTGTTATTATTATTAGTAGTAGTAGAAGTAGTATTAGTATTATTTGAAACTGCAATGTTTTTAAATAGCAGCAGACTTCAGTCCACTGAGATTTACCATTAGCACATGCATCCTTGGCTGACACTGTTTAATTTGGATGAATGAATTTTAAAGCTCTGGAGACTGGGAGACTGGGTTTGCTCTCTTCTCTCCACATAAAAAAATCCCATCACATTGTGCTCATCCTTGATACATTAAGAAGAACAGAATAGAATATTGTGGACTTCGTTCTTCAAAGTCCAGTTTAAATTTTCTTTTCTAGGATCACCAGATTTAAATTGATTCTGTTTTTTTGCCTTTCTTTATGTTTTCATCACTTAATTCAGTAACAGGTACATAGTACGCACTTCAGGCTTTTGATTGACTGACTATTCCTCAAAGACTTAGGAAGTCCTTAGAAGAGGAAATTAAAGCCTAGAAGTGACTCAGACAAAATCACACGATCTTAAGTAGCAGCAAGACGATTCACAGAAATTCCCTAATTATGCTAACTTTCTTTGACTTTTTCCCCTCTCATGAAGTCCAGTACAGTGGATAATAGAATCACATGCCTCTAGATCTATAGAAGAGACCTAAAGTGATTCAGTCCAACTGCCTTATTTTACAATGGGGAAACTGAAGACCACAGAGGGCAAATGAGTCACAAGGCAAAAAGTATCAGAGCAAAGATTTGAACTCGGAGTCTCTGGCCCAAAGTCTGTACAATTTCTACTGTACCACTTCTTTCCTTATACTTATTCATTTGCCACATCTATCCTTCTAGTTCATAAAGCTCCACGAGGTAGAAGATGATGATGGAGATTACATATGAATGTGGTACTTACAATGAAAAAGTGACATACAGTAGAAATCACACAGATTTTGCAGCCAGAGGATCTGGGTTTCAATCTTGTTTCTGATGCTTCCTAACTACTGGAATTTAGGTAAGGTAGGTAGGCCTTTTTTGTCGCAGTTTCATAAATGAGGCAGTTGAACAGGATGGCCTCAGGTAATTTGCACATGTATGTGCAAAATATGTTTAATGTTTATGCAGATAAACACATACATATGTGTGCACATACATGCAATATATGTGTGCATGTATTTGTGTGTGTGTTTCTCTCTCCCTGTAACTCATAGCAAAATACCTTTCCCTTTGGATCATATGAACTTATTGAAGAGGTTAAAGGGACTTCTATAGAGATGAGCTTCTCCACGTCTTTTGCTACATAGATGAAGAAGTTGTAACTAGGTGAAGGGAAATGATTTAGCCAAGGTTAAATAGCTAATTTTGCTAGTTGAACCTGTCTTTTAACTCTGCCAATACTTCTCTATAGCATCATACTGTTTCCCTTAAAGTCTGTGCTCCATAGAGTATTTTTACTCAATTGTAATGATGATTGCATGAGATCAGAAGTCAGGTTTCACCAGGTCTTTGACTGACAAGGTATATTCATGTTAAAGAAATGAAACAAACTAACTTGATCACCTTATTTTATAAGCAATTAAAAGAGTCCATCCATTCAACAGTATTTTTTCTAGAATTGGTGATAGTCTTCCCTCTCAGACCTCATTTAGCACTGTTCCCTATCCTTTTAGAGCAGTGGTTCTCAATCTTCTTAATGCCGCAATCCTTTAATATTCATATGTGGCCAGATGCACCTGGAGACAGATAAAGGAGCAATGTCTCAGTTCCTAAGATCATTGGAAATGTGTGTTTTCCGATGGTCTTAGGCTATCCCTGTGAAAGGGTCATTCAATCCCCAAAGGGTCGTGACCCACAGGTGGAGAACTGCTGTTTTAGAGAATCTATCATATAATATTGTACATTACTCTTTTCTGCATTTTTATCTTATCCTTCCAATGTACTGTAAGTTCCATAAAGGCCATCGAAGTTTTGTATCTTTCCTGGGACCTAGCAAAAACTTCTGGTAACAATAGGTGCTTAATAAGTTCTGAATGGATGGCTGAATGAAAGGCATGCCTACCCTGTGCAAGGCACTATGCAACTTTGCTCATGACTATGTTCAAATTCCTACCTTTAAAATAAAGATAAAATAACTGTTTCTTTCAATGAGTATTGAAATGATGTGAATATTAGATAAGTATAGGTCTGAAAAGGATTCTAGATCATCTTGTTTCTCTTTCCAACATATAAACATATCTCTTAATTAGTACTGATAGAAAAGTATGTAAATGCTTGCTAGCATTTTTCTTTTTTTCTTTTTAATTTTTTTTCCAATTTATTTATTTTTAGTTTTCAACATTCATTTCCACAAAATTTTAAGTTACAAATTTTTCTCCCCATCTTTTCCCTACCCCAACCCAAAATTGCAAGCCTACTGAATACCCCTCCCCCCAATCTGTTCTCTCTTATATCCTCCCTCCCTCCCCACTCCCCCGCAACTTTCTAGTAGGGCAAGATGGATTTCTATAGCCCAGTGCCTGTTTACCTTATTTCCAAGTTCCAGGTAAAAAGCAATTTTTTTTCTAACATTTGTTTTTAAAACTTTGATTTCCAGATTCTTTCCCTTCTTCCCTCCTCACTCACCCCCACTGGGAAGACAAGCAATTGAATATTGGTTGTACATATGTAGTTATATAAAACATTTCCATAGTAGTTATACTGTGAGAGACTAACTATATTTCCCTCCATCCTATCCTGACCCCCACTTATTCTATTTTCTACTTTGACTCTGTCCCTTTGCAAAAGTGTTTGCTTCTAATTATCCTCTCCCCCAATCTACCCTCATTTCAATCATCCCCCCTCTTATCCCCTTCCCCTTATTTTCCTGTAGGGTAAGATACCCAATTGAGTGTGTGTTATTCCCTCCTGAAGCCAAATTCAATGAGAGTAAGGTTGACTCATACCCTTTCACCTTCCTGCTCTTCCCCTCCATTGTAACAGTTTTCTCTTGCCTCTTTTATATGAGATAATTTACCCTAGTCTATCTCTCCCTTTCTCCTT
>JAQQSU010005286.1:0-13838 GCA_028627135.1 Pseudochirops cupreus | reverse complement strand
GCAAAATAGAACTTGAAAGAATTCACCAATCACCTCTTGAAAAAGATCCCAAAAAGAAAACTCCTAGGAATGTTATAGCCAGATTCTGGAGTCCCCAGATCAAGGAGAAAATACTACAAGCTGCCAAGAAGAAACAATTTGAATACTGTGGAAACACAATTAGGATAACCCAGGATCTAGCAGCTTCTACATTAAGGGATCAAAGAACCTGTAATATGATATTCCAGAGATCAAGGGAGGTAGGATTAAAACCAAGAATCACCTACCCAGCAAAATTGGGTAGTGTTCCAGGGGAAAATATGGTCATTCAGTGAGATGGAGGACTTTTCAAACATTCTTGCTGAAAAAAACCAGAAGTGAAAAGAAAATTTGACACTCAAATAAAAGAAGCATGAGAAGGTAAACATGGAAAAGAAATCATAAAGAACTTATCAAGGTTGAACTATTTACATGCCAACATGGAAAAGTGATCATTGTAACTTATGAAACTTTTCTCACTATGAGGATAGGTGAAGGGTATACAAATGTATGTATACATATACATACACGTATGTCTATATAGGAGGGTATATATATATGCATATGAATACATATCTGAGTATATGTATATATGTGTACATAGAGTTCACAGAATCAATTGAATAGGAAGGGACGATACTTTAAAAGGTGAAATTCTGAAGTGGGAGAGGAATAGAATGAGAGAAGACTGGGAAGACAAAATAGCTTTAATCTTCTTGTATAGAAGAGGCAAGGGATAACCGTTACTATGGAGGGGAAGAACAGGAAGGCAAAAGGGAAAGGGTCAACCTTACTGTCATTGAATTTGGCTTAGGTAAGGAATGACATAAACTCCATACTGGGTATGTTGCCACACAGGAGAGTAGCAGGGATGGGGTTAGAGGTGGAATGATGGAGGGGAGGGCAGGGTGGGTGGGAGTGTTGCTGGAAGCACACACTTCTGTAAAGGGACAGGGTGGAGAATACAACAAGGGGGGGTAGGATTGGAAGGAGAGACATATTATCAGTCTCTCACAATATGTCCATTGTGGATATGTTCTGCATAACTACACATGTACAGCCTATATTGAATTGCCTGTCTTTCCAGTGGGATTGGGAGACAAGGGAGGAAGGGAAAGAATCTAGCATTTAAAGTTGTATAATCAAATGTTAAAAAAATATATGTATATATTATTATTAACTACATGCAACTGGGAATTAAGATATGCAAGCACTGGGGTAGGGAGATCCATCTTGCCCTACTGGAAAGTCAGTGGGGCGATGGGGGAGGACATAGGAGAGAGCAGATTGGGGGAGGGGGTATATAATGGGATAGGGCTGTCTTGGGATGATGGGAAGAAAATTTGTATCTCAAAATCTCATGGAAATGAATGATGCAAACAAGAAAATAAATTAATTAATTTTTAAAAAATGTATGTAAACTCAAAATAAATAAATAAGATGAAGGGGGGGGAGAAAAAAATGACAATTTTACCTAACTAATCCATGTATGTAACATCATCCCAGTTAAATTACTAACAAATTATCTTACTGAGTCAAAAATAATTATACCAGGACTCACTTGGAAGGGTAGAAGGTTAAGAATTTCAAGGGAACCGGGGGGACAAGATGTAAAAGAATTAAATTCAGTAATATCAGACCTTAACCTTATAAGGTAAAAGCAATGTTGAAGTGTAAAATAGATAATTTTTATTATTTTAAATTAAAATATTCATGTATAAATAAAACTTACATGGCCAAGAATAAAGGGAATGCAGAAAAATTTGGGGAAAAAACTGTCACAGATTATTTCCCATGTCATTGGGTCAGAATATTGTTGTGATGTAGGAAATGATGAATGGATGGGTTTATAAAAATATGGAAACACTAGGACTTACAAAAAACACTATCCCCCTACAGAGAAACAGATGAGAAGTTAAAGAAGCATAATGTGGCCTTATGTATTTGTGTTTCAATGTATGTTTATGGATATCTGTGTGTGTGTGTGTGTGTGTGTGTGTGTGTGTGTGTGTGTGTGTTTAAGCTTAATTGTAGCCTTCTCAGGGGAGGGAAAAAGAAAGTAAATAGTCAGCTGATTGGGTCCTGTTGTTTTAAGCCAAATCAAACTAATTGAGTAAGGTGAGACTGTCACACTGTTACTCTGAATAAGTCTCATTCTCTAGGATTCCTTAGCATTCTAATTTGTACACTTTTTATAATGGATGCATGCATACTGCAGCAGACATAGTGAGGCTAAGATTCTACATAAATAAAAAAGGGGAAAGGTGAAATCTTTGTAAGAAGAGTCTCTAGCTGATGACAGTGGAAAGTTATCTAGAACAACAAATACAGCCCTTCGGATTGGAGTCTAACCTGGGTGTTATAGTTCATCATAGGCAGAAAAAAAGACCCAGAGGTTTTGAGTAATTGGCATACTTGATAATTATCCCATGAATTATCAAGACTGCTTATATGTATATACATTGTACAGAACCTCTAGGGTTCATTTCTTTTTTAGCAGGTGCAAAAATAGTATAACTTCTGTTCATAAAATAAAAAAAGCTTATCTCAGAGTTCTGAGATTAACTGGTTCATATAACTCAAACCTCAGACAAATTGGGAAAACATGGCCCATTTGGGTGATATTTGAAGGAAGCACAGCTGTTCCTGTGCACCTTTGGGAAACAAGGTGCCCCAATGCAATTACTTTTCTCAGTGAAGCTGCACCTAGCTCCTGAAAACTATAAAAAGGTTCATTTTAACAGTAATTGGAGGGGGGGCCCAGAGGGAAAGAAGTAACAACTATGAACGTGTGCATGTGTGTGTGCAAGTGAGCTTCTGCTAAAAATGGAACGTCTTCTATTGAAATTAGCCCAGAATGTTGTAAATTGCGTTATGGCCTTGTTTATACTAGTCTACTTTAATCAGTGTTTTCTGAACTATATTCTGTTTATATCTGAGTAATTTGTTCCTATAAGTGATATCTGTGAACTTCATTTTGTGCTTCATGGCAGGTCTCCTGATTCAGTCAATATTTTCTCCATTGAACGTTTATAGTCAAGGCATGGGATCTTTTTTTTCATACAATAGTAATGGTAATAATGATGTAATTATTAATATTAATCCTCACAATAGAATTATATACAGGATTCTAATTTGTCAAGTTTGTTTTTCACGATAATAACAACAATCACAGCAACAGTAACTACAACTCGTATTTTGCATAACACTTTAAGGCTTGTAATGCACTTTCTTCACAGTAACTCTGAAAAGTAAATAGTAAACGTTTTGTTACCCCTATTTTGTTTATTAGGAAGGGGAAACAAAGAGTTTAAGTGACTTATCCAAAGTCAAACAGCTGTTATGATTCATCAACTTTAGGTGTTGAGGACTCAGTCTCTTAGTTCTAGGTTCAACATACTTGAAATACAGGGCAGTGAGTTCAGCCACTGGCATTGCTGACTGTACTGGACTTCTTTGCTTAATAAATATGTCTGGCTGGAGAGTTAAGTATTGCAGTTCCCTAGGAGTAGTTAGTACATCAAAACTCTGACAGAGGACTGTATTTAATGGGCAAGTTAATGAATGTAGGAGAATAGAAATGGAGTCATTTGCTGCAGTGAGTGTGCATTTTTGGTATACCTTTCATACAATAATTCAGTGTTTGTGGGGAAGTGTGGAGGATGAGAGCACCAAATGGGCTCTCCTGAACAGCATGAGAGCAGATGGGTGAGGGATCTGGGAACCTTGGGAACTTTGGGATATCTCCCTCTCTAGCTTCACCAAGGTTTGTGGAGGCTTATGGTATGATGTGTTAGAACTAATAGCTTCATTGATAGTACCCTTCTACACAGTCACATCTGGTTCAGAGCAAGCAGTGATGAAAACTGTAAGATCATATTTTGCTCATTAGAGCTTATCAAAATCATGGATATCACTAAGTTTGCCTTGGAGTTTCTTTTTCTGAAGGAAAGTTCCTTGAAGAAGTTGGGAAAGGGAATGGGCAATTGTAGAACCTCACAGAATCACTCTACTAGTTATGTTGATCGTAATCTCAAATTTGGAGAAACCAATTAACAGCCTTTTAATTGCATACATATTCTTTTGTAATACAAATAAGTTCACAATGTGGGTTTTTTATACCCAAGCCAAAAATAAAGATTAAATAAAATAAAAAGAAAGAGAAAGCCATTTCCTGAGTGAAAACACTTGGTTGTTCATTATCTCTTTTTGGATTATTGTACTATATGAAGTGAAGCATGGTAATTGAAGTCAATCAAGGGTAAAACAAATAAAGTCTTCATAGCTCTGCAAAAATCACATTTTCTATCATATGATCAATATTTTTATTTAGACTTTAGCATTCAGCGTTGTAGAATACAGAAATATTTTTTCTCGTCATAACTTTTAACAATTAAGTGCTTTCTGATGTTTCAAAGGATATCAAAGTTTTGAGTGTTTTGGGGGGGTTTTTGGGGGAGGGAGTTAAAGAAAATTACCACTAAGCATTCCAGGAGAAAGTGTTATATTAAGTAAGAAATAAGGGCCTTTGGAAATAGCTATAGGCAAGTCCGAATTCTTTAGACATTTTAGGAAAACCTATTACATCAAAATGAAAATAGACTTTCAGCAAAAAGAAAATGTTTTCATTTTGTCAAAATTTAAAATTCAAAAAATTTACCAAAAATAAAACATGAAGAAGCACAATATTTTCATACACTTTTAAAGAGCAAAGTCCTCTCGGGTAGATTGAGATATAATTTATCTGTGCCTGCAGTGCAGTTGGACAGCTTTCCGTATTATGTTTGACAGAAAGAATAAGTATTTTATAATGTAAGTGATTCATTTATGGTGACATGTTTGTGTTTTGAATTTTAAATTCTCTGATTTGCTATTCATGCATGTAGTTTAATTTGACAGGACAATTTACATGCTGTGATGTGAAGAGGTGAAGCAGGAATTAGGTAGTTCTAATAACTATTGTGTGTGCCTGATTATTCTTGATCACACAAGTAGACAGACTGTCTGAATTACAGGTTCACTTTCCCCATTTCAAGGACTGCGGGTCTCCTAGATGGTCAGAGGACTAACAACTTTTTTGATGGTTTTAATGATGAGAGAAGAAAGTGATACATCTGTTGTAATCTGTAGCTGAATTAAAATGATATTGGATCACAGTTCTTTCCAATTTGAGACTTATTTTTTCTCAGGAGGCTGGAGTTTAGTTTACTGGAGTGTCAAATCACAAGAATATTTAATGTGACTTACCTGATGTTTTATATTTTCTGTTAGATTGTGCCTTTTATAGAAATATATATATAATTCCACATTATTATTATGATAACATATATTTATATTTCTGTAATATGAAAACCAACACCAACTGATGATGTAAATAAGAATAATGTCACCCTCTTGGGCATATATTTAGCCCAGAACTCCTCATCTGCTTGATGACCTCCCACTCTTCTTCCTTATACCTCAGGCCATCCTCAGGGCTCAGTGCCAGGAACGGTTGGGAAGGTCCTCCTGGAGTTTACAGTTTAGTTACACAGTACTCTGTACTCTTGGCCCTGGAGGATTCTCTAGGGGTTTTCATGAAGCAGTGTGAAAACTGTATTGTTTATCTGTTTCTGAGGAGCAGAGAAGGAAAATCTACCTCTGCAAAATAGGAAAACTCTGTGTGACATCTATGTATTACTTGTTATCTGCAGCCACTCTTCTGATGCTACTAAAGGTATCAGGAGTAATAATGGCTCTTTTCAGGAATGTATTTGTGTGTTGTGTACTTAGATAGACCAAAATAAACAATCCCCACATGTATTAAACTTCTATCCAGATTGTGTAAGAGGTGGAACCTAAGCATATTCTTAATTCTAGATTCTCTCCTTTGAACCCAGGATAGTGTTAACATAGTACCTTCCTAACATGGAGGAAACTGAAAACTAGATATGGATAGGTAGATGGGTAGGTAGGTAGGTAGCCGTAGGTAGATAGATAGATAGATAGACAGATAGATAAATATCCATATATGCATACATATAGGGATATATATGCACACACATACGCACACATACCGATATATACTTCTACCTTCTGTAGCTTCTTGAAAGCCAACCAATCTCCAATTAAAGTAAACTGAGTCACCAATTATTGGTAGCCTAATACTGCTGCTGGCACAGAATTTTTCTCTGCTCTTTTTCCTGTTAATACAGGTGAATTAATGCTGAGAATCAGAGCAGGCAGCTAGTCTGCTGATAAATTTCCTCCAAAAGCATCATCCCTGTTGGATCCCAATATGCCTCCATGCTGAATGCCTAAAGTAACAACCACAGGGAATAACAGTGTGCAAAATTCCTCCACTTACCCTTAACAACTAGTCTGAGATTAAAGTAGTCCTACTTTTACTGGGCAAATTACAAGTCCCTTATGTCTCATAACAGCATGAAGATCCCACTAACTATGTCCATATCTCTTCACGTTTTTATAGGAGAAAACTTTTCTCCCTTCGTGGTCAAGAGACAGTCCTAGCATTTCCAAAAAGATATTTGGGCATTTCTTTCAAAGATTATTTCTTCATCCTTCTGGAATCTCCCACAAAGCCTAATTCTATACCATGAACATGCCTATGAATCAGAGCCATATTTAGTATAGGGAGAGGAAGTAGACTTGGGATTTTATTGGCATAGGGTACTCCCAAGTCAGGGAACTCTCTTTATCAGTGCAGATCCCACACTCTCTGCAATTCAGAATATTACAGAGCTTCCTAAAGCATATAGAGGTTAAGTAATTTGTCCATATTCACACAGCAAGTGTCAGATGCATGACTTGAACTCATATCTTTCTGAATCTTCACTCATTATGTTATGGTGCCATATTTTAGTGCTTTAAGAATCAACTAGGGTCCTGCCTCTTTGGCCTTCTCTTTTTCCCCTCTCCTAGCCTGGCTTTTGCTACTGGATAAAGTTTCTGCTGGGGAGCAATCTTAGCCTAGCCCAGCCCAATATGATTTTGAGATATGATCTACCGAGCCTGAGACATGCCCTCTGTTTTCTCTTCCTTCACTGTTCTTGCTCCCCGCCCTACCTTAAGGACCACTGGTTTGGGCTGAGCCAACTGTCAAGAGTCATCAAGCAGGCAGCCCTAATGCAAGTTAAATACCCTTTCTATCCTTTGCTACCAGAGACTCGCCTAGTTTTTCAGTTCATCCAATTCTTCATGACCCCATGTGGGGTTTTCTTGATAGAGATACTAGAGTGGTTTTCCATTTCCTTCTCCAGCTCATTTTACAGATAAGGAAACTGAGGCAAACAGGGTTAAGTGACTTGCCTAGGGTCACACAGCAACTAAGTGTCTGAAGGCAGATTTGAAATCAGGAAGAGGAATCTTCCTGACTCTGGACCCAGTATCTATTCACTGTGCTATCTAACTGCCCTCCTAGCACAAATAGGTACTTATTAAATTCCTTTTGACAGACTGACTGGCTAGCACCAACTGAAGCAGTGTTGGGGCTTCTGGAGACAAAAACCAAGTATAGCCCAGCAGACATTTACCAGCCACTGAGGATCGATCTGCTTGGTGGGAGAATGTGGAACAGATACACCAGGACATTCTGCAGGAGGCAAGCCCACACCAAAATGGGAGCCTTTAAGGAAACATTCACTACCTGAAGAAGCATCAGAAATGGCTACTACTTATGTTCTACAGTCTGGATTGGAACCAGGATGGCCACATAGATGCTTCCAAAATCTAGAAAAAATAGGAGCACTAAGTTCCAAATTCCAGTAGTAAGCTAAAGAGATTTTGTACATCATGATCATAGTGACACAATGACCAGTGATTGGCAAAATGGCAAGATCACTTCCTGATGCAAGCCCTAGAAAACATAGAACATATGGTCCTGGACATTGGCAAGTGTCTGGTGGTACCAGTTGAGTTAATAAACAAGAGAATCCATCAGGCATGTGGTAGAAACAGATGTTAGCAGGGACCGTGCCATAGATTATTAGGGTTCCATTTGACCAGGTGGCCAATCAGCAAAATTTTCCAGGATTCTGTAAAGCATTTGTCCAAGATGATGGCATCTGCTCTCTGGGGAATGGAATAAGTATGCTGAAGATGATGCCGAAATCGGCTGTCAAATAGTAGCATGTAAGCAAATCAAATGACTCATCCAGGGAAGCAGGAGATACTACAAACGCATGAATTGTTTATTGCAGGATTTCTCACTAGGGCCGTGGTTCAAGCCATCATCCACCCTATAGAAATCCTGAAGACATGGTTAACCCTTCATTGAAGAGGCCAGTACAAAAGACAGCTAAAGTGTGTATGGCAGATGTTAGACTACGAGGGGCTCTTAACTTTCTATAAGAGTAATCTGTCCAATATCCTGGGCATTATCTTATATGCTAGAATAGACTTTTCTGTGAGATCTTGAAGAACAGGTGGCTCCAGCATTATGATTATAACATGGAAGTCCTGGAGATCCTTTTGTTGGCCTATGGTGCCATCTCTGTCATTTATGACCAAATTTCCAACTATCTTTTGGCCCTGATTTCGATTGGCATTTAAGCTCAGGTCTCTATCAAGGGTACTTCATAGGTCACTGTGCTGGAGTTATTCTTCTATATCTCCTCCCAAGAGTGGAGGGAGAGTGTTCCAAATGCCTCCATTCTCATAAAGGTGATTCCAGCTATTAGCATCTCATGTACTATTACAGAAACATAAAATAGGTCCTAAGAGTTACAACTTGGTAAGAGGCTAGAGACTCCCCCATTTTCCTCCTCAGTGGATATTGTTCCTCCTCTTCCAGATCCCTGTGATAAGGCCATGACTATAATGCATCAGAGACAAGTTCTGTACCCCAGTTGCAATTCATGTGAAGGCTTTGTTATGGGTTCTTTCACTAGAGCCATGGCCCAAATCATCATTTACCCCAGGAAAAGTGCTGAAGACTTAGTTATCCCTGTGTTAGGCCAGCCAGTATATGGAACTTATAGATAGATTCTAGAATATGAGGGTTGTTAGCCTTCTAAAAGAGCTATCTTTTCTATTTCTTTCCTATTCATCTTTTACCAGCAAGAGCTATCTTTTCTATTTCTCAACAGAAAAGATAAAATATTAAAAGATTGATATCATCACAACCAAGATATCATAGACTTCTACAATTAAATATTGCAAGACAAATGGAAGTTGAACCAACACCTGATGAAGGACAGAACTCTGTGGAGTGATGGGAAGTTGAGTCAACAAGCACTTATTAAGCACTTACTATGTTCAAGACACTGTACTCAGCACTGAGAATTATTGTTAGCTTGGATATTAGAGATAAGAAAGTGAGTCAAAGATAATACATTTTTTAACATGGAGGATTGGGTGAAAGGCAATGTCACTAATGGAAATGTTGAAATATGGTGAAAGGAGCAATTTTATAAAAAAAAAGGTAATAAGCTTTCTTTTGGACAAGTTGATTTTGAGATAGTTGTCAAGTATACAAGTCCCACAGGCTATTGTACATGCAAGTTTGGATCTCAGGAGGTCAGTTTTTCTTGAAGAAATAAGGACAGAAGCTTGGAAGATACCCATAGTAAAGTATCAGAAAGGCAAGGGACCCATAAAGGAGAAAGAAAATAGTACAGGTGTAAAAGGAGAGCCTAAAGAGTATAATGTCTCTTGAAGTCAAGGAAGTAGAAAGCATTTAGTAGGAGAGCAGTTAACAGTGTTGAGTGTTGAGAGTTACAGTGTTGAGAGTTACAGAAAAAGCCAAGAGGATGAAAACAACAACAACAAAGCCATGTCAGATGGATTTAGTAAATAGTAGATCAGCAGTGAACTCTGTCATAGTTTCAGCATAGTTGTGAGGTTTGAAACCAGATTGCAAAGAGGTGAGGAGAGAGTAGTCAGAAAGCCGAGGCACTATTATAAATAGCTTTGTTCAAGGAATTTAGTAGTGAGAGCAAGGAAAGAAATTAGATAATAATTTCATAAGATATAAGGGTAACATGATAACTTTTTTAGAATTAAAATGATGCATAGGTTTATACTGTAGGTATATGGAAACGGACCAAAGGAAAAGGAGATTTAAGATGCATAAGAAAAAGGAGATAAGTATTTAAACAAGAGCCTGTGGAAGGTGAGAAGGGGTATATTTTTATTTAATCCTAGATGTGATAGGGAGCCACAGAAGTTTATCAAGTAGGAGGGTGACATGGTTGGAGTTTAGACTTTAACTGTCTTTCTTGGGAAACAATAGTACTGCCATTCTTATCTCTTTCTTTAACTCTTCCCAGAATTCTTGTTAGACTTGCATACAATTAGCATTTCTCTTTGAAGCATTGGTTGTTGCTGTTTTCACCTTGTCATCTTCTGAGTTGTGTCTTGGTCTTCCCTGTGACTATAGCAGTTTCTTATGATCAGGTTCTTTTTTTTTCTGTTTGCTAATTTTCCCGATCTATTTCTTGATTTGAACTTATGTTAAAGCTGGGATATGCCCTCCTAGAGGTAAGGGGACACTATTTAAAGCTTCAATCTTTTTTGTGCTACTGTTTTTTTTTTAATTAGTTCCAGGGTTCTGCAAATTTTTGGTCCTTCCAAGGTACTGTGATCCAGGGAGAAGTGTGGTCATTGCTCTCCTGATCTGACCTCTGGTCTTTACACAAGAAGGTCCCCTGCTCCTCTATAGATGTAAGCACTAGCTCTCCCTTGTATCTGTAAGAAATAGCATTCCTATTGGCTTTGGAACTGTGGCCTGGTACTGTACTCTCCTACTGTATTCTCCTACAGCCACAAGAGCTAATGATCCTTTCTCCTTAGAACTGGGGCCAGTACCCCTGCTCCCTTATAACCAGCCACAAGTGCTTTTCTCTGCCCTGGAACTGCAGCCCAAAAATATATATGAGCGATAGATTTGCCAATCAGTTCCAGCTGCACCTAGTGCCAGTTAAGGGTCTCCCATAATCTCTTTCTGACCAGTTATCTGACCCTTTAGTGTCTCTGGACTGAGAGCTCCCTACACTGTTGCTGCTGCTGCACCAGCAACCTCTAATGCCTACCACCAATGCTATTGCTGCATGTATGCATTCTGGACAGACCTATTTCTCCAGTGACACAGGCCTCTCTTGCCAACCTCCTAAGTTGTCTTAGGCTAGAAAAAATGTCTTACTGTGACTTTTTGTTGACTCTGTTGCTCCAAAATTTGATTTGATTTTAAAGTTGTCTGGAAGAGAATGCTGGAACAGTACGTCTTGATTGCTTTTTAAACTCTTCCATCCAAGGGACTGAGGCCCATTCACTTAATTTGAAAGATGAAAGAACTATGTCTCAGAAAAATTAAGTAACTTTCCCAAGATCACACAGTAAGTAGCAGAGCTGGGATTCACACCTAAATTCTCAGACTCCAAATCCAACTTCAGTAATTACATTTGTGGATGTTTGTTTTTCCATTTTCTGAATTTCTTGAGGCTGAAATTCAGTGAAGAATTTAGACAAAATGTTTCTCCTAGACTTTTATGTAATTTTTAGATATGTATGAAACTCCTGATTTGAAGAGAGTCTTTTGTTCCAATATCCTAAAAAGTTTTTGGAGGGATTTGTTTTTTTGTTAATTAACAAATTAGGTAGGAAGGGTTTATATTCTCTTTTCACCATAATCAGTTATATAATGCTGATAATGTGATTTGCTGTAGAAAATTGCCTGCAGATGTCTGATTGATCCTTCTAATATGTTTAGTCAAAGACCATGCTCATAAAGAATTTTTATAGAGATGAGAAACTAGATATATAGGTCTATCACTACAGATATTATCTCAGTCACCATTTTCAATGATAGTACCTTCTGTGATCTTTTCAGTTCTTTGGGAATATTCTACCATTTAAGATACTTTAAAAGTTTGTCCATGGGCTGATTGTATGTCTGTATATGTGTGTGTATGTATTCTTGCATGTATGTGCATGTATATCCTGTTTTGGCAAGTTTTTCTCTGCTTCAAAACTATGCCACTGAATTATCCTTCCTTTAATATTATTCCCCTAAGGGTTTCAGAGCCCTAAAACCAAATTATCCCTGCTTAAATCATCACTATTTTCATTCTTTTTTTCTCACTTCCTTTCCTTTAAGTGCCTTTTATCTCTTTCCGTTTCTTTTAATTTCCTTTCCCTTATATTTGTGATAGTTTTACATGCCACACTATGTCATGTGTCTCTTATTTGGTCAATTATCATTTATTAGAATTGAATTATTATGTTTAAGATTATTTAGATGATTGCTTCTCTTTTCTTAGATTTTAATCAGAGTTTATTTGAAGTTACTTCAAATGTATGAGTTGATCATGAGCCAATGAAAGTATAATTGTTACTCACTACACCTTTTCATATGGAGTGACAGAATGAGACGTCAGAAGATTGAAAGGAAATACAGATCACATTTGGTTTTTATTAGAAAAAAAATGGAAGGCTCTCTGGAGCCAGACTTTTGATCCATGAATTTCATTAATCTATGTTGCTATTCAGTTATGTAAGTCATCTCTGACTCTTCATGATCCCATTTGGGGTTTTCTTGGCAAAGATACTGGAATAGTTTGCCATTTCCTTCTCCAGCTATTTTACATTTGAGGAAAATGAGGCAAACAGTTTAAGTGACTTGTCCAGGGTCACACAGCTACTAAATGTCTCAGGCCAAGTTTGCACTCAAGAAGATGAGTCTTCTTGACTCTAGACCCAGCACTCTATCTACTGTATCACTTAGTCACTCTTCATTAGTCTATACTGTACTGAAAGGTTATATTCACCTTAAATAGCATCATTTCCAGGAAACCTTCAGTTTGGGGGATAAAGATATATTTTCAATATCTAAAATCTCTTTTCCCCCCAGCATAGTCCCCTATCAGCTAATACCTGATTAATGGTACTTAACCCATAGTTTATAATCCCTGATTTCCATTGAAGCTTCCTTGACCAAGCCAGAATAAAATAAGGCAAAGCATATTTATTTTAGAAGAATGCAAGGTAAATAAAAAAGAGTTGAATCAAATAGTCAATACCCAATTTCTCAAAATTACTACCTTCCTAGCCTCCATAAAATGAAGTTTATACATTCATTTGTCTTCACTTACCACACTGCTATTCAGCATAGCTGTGCTAGATATAGAATGGGAAAAGAGTTTTAGTCGCTTGACCAGTGACTGAACACTGAATTCTCAGTACCTGGAACAACAAATGAATATTGCTTTTTAAAGCACAGATACTGAAATCTCAAGATTTCCTTCTCCTCTTACTAAGAGTACCACCACTGGAATCAGCTAAGCCATGGCGGATGCAGTGCAATGAACCCCGGATTTAAGTCAAAGGCCCTCTGCTCAAAAATCCTGCTTCTGCTATTTGCTGTCTGGGTGACCTTGGAAGGAAGACAGTTAAACTCTCTGGCCCTCATTTTGCTCAACTGAAATAGGAGAACATTAGATCAAATAGACTTTAACATCACTTTCAGGATTGATCTATGATCCCATAAACTTGTCTCCTCTGCATCTTCCTCTCAATAAAAATAAACAAATAAGTAGATAGATAAATAAATAGGCAGAGACTGCAAACTAAATTGAAGCTACTAGCACATGTATAAGCATCCATTATAAGCATTCATCAGTTTTCACATAGTATAACATGTTATCCCAAATATATAATCTACTGATAGTTACTTAGTACATATGGTCCAGTGCAGAAACAAGATACACAACAAAGTAATAGCACATATAGGAAGGCTGCATACAGTAGACAAAATAGAAAGGTTACTTGCCATATATAACATCAAAGGTTTAGGGATGCATACCAAGTCCATGTTCTATCAGTGG
>JAQQSU010005285.1:0-13839 GCA_028627135.1 Pseudochirops cupreus | reverse complement strand
CTTAACCTTGTTGTAACTTAAGGGTGGATGGCCTTTTGTGCTCTCCTGCCCCTTTTGAGATTCAGGGGTGGGAAGCCTTTGAGTTTTTTTGTGCTCTGTGATTGACCCAATGAATGTACTTTGTTTATGGTGGGAGACTAATCTCCATTTGAGAAGAGACTTTGACTGACTAAAGGAATGTACTGTCTAGGGGTGGAGGAGTACCTGGATTGAATTGAGAACTTGCTTGCTAAAGGAACAAGTTACACTGTATTTTGACTTTCTCTGTTCTGTGAATGTTTGCTGAATAAATGGGGTTTGCTATGCTGGTAATCTGAACCTTGGAAGTTGCCTTTGCTTGGCATTATAACATCTTAAATACAACAAATCCAAAATTGAATTCTTTCCTTTTCCTAATTGCCCTAGTGAGGGTTCCAACATTCTTCCAGTCACCCAAGCTCAGTCAGTCAGTAAATACATGCTAGGCACTGTGCTAAGTACTAGGTACAAAGAAATTCAAAAGATAGTTCTTACTCTCAGGGCATTCATAGACAAATGGGAGAGACAAACAACTATGTACAAACAAGCTGTATATAGTATATATTGGAAATTATCAACAGAGACAAAGATTTGCTGTAAAAGGTTGGATTTTAGCTGAGACTAGAAGGAAGCCAGGGAAGTCAGGAGGCAAAGCTGAAGTTCTCTTGAAGAAGGAGAACTTTCTAAGCCAGTGAAAATGCCTGGAGTCTGAGGAGGGAGTATCTTGTTTAAGGAACAGTAAGGAGACAAGTGTCATCAGGTTTTAGAGTACATGGAGGGAGTGGGGGAGATGGTATGAGGTATAAAAAGGATAGAAACAGTAGGGAGAACAGTTTATGAAGGACTTCAGACACCAGAGGATTTTATATTTGAGCCTGGAAGTGATAGGGAACCATAAGAGTTTCTTTAGTATCAGGGTTGCATGATCAGAAGGGTCGCTTCGACAACTGAATGGCAGATGCACT
The DNA here is from genome assembly GCA_028627135.1 of Pseudochirops cupreus. Lineage (NCBI taxonomy): Eukaryota > Metazoa > Chordata > Mammalia > Diprotodontia > Pseudocheiridae > Pseudochirops > Pseudochirops cupreus. The sequence goes on along the minus strand of JAQQSU010005285.1, from coordinate 12,856 downwards.
GGAGTGGGGAGAGATTTGTGGCAGAGGCCCACCATCAGGACATTGCAGTGAAGAGGCGTGAAGAGATGGGAGTTTGGTGGTCAGAGGGGAAAAGAGATGTCACTAAGATAAAGTTGACAGACTTTCACAATAGATTTTCTCTCAGGAGTAAGAGAGAGTGAGGATAATGTGTGGGTTGTAAGTCTGAGTGGTTGTAGTAGAGGCTGGAGGGTGGTGGTGCCCTCAACAATAATAGGGAAGTTATGAAAAGGGGAGGTTTTGTTAGGAAAAATGAATTCAGTTTTGAACATGTTGAATTTAAGATATCTATGGGACATCCAGTTTGAAACATCCATTAAACAGTTGGAATTACCATCCTGAAAGTCAGTAGAGAGTTTACAGTTTGAGAATCATCAGCATAGTTATTGCTTATTGTTCTCAGAAGAGGACCGTGACATCAGGAAGGTGATGCCATGACTTGAAAGTGAATTGTATTTAGGTGAGGGAGGGCTGTGCAAAGTCACCAGCCTCACTTTTTCCTGCAGAACGATCTGGGTCCAGTGGCAAGATATAGATCAGGACAACAGGACATGGCCCTTCCATCAGCATAGAAGTGATAATCGAATCCATGAGAACTAAAGAGATCAAGTGAAATAGTATGGTGGGGGGAGTAGAGGAGACCCAGAACAAAACTCTATAGGACTCTCCTAGTTAGTGAGCCTGACTAAGATTAAAAAAACCCTGACTTGATTCTTCCATCCCTGCTATCAACTTCTGCCTTTTATAGATAAACTCAAGTCTACAATCTCTTTCTCTCCTCTCCCTTTCTTCTTATCTCCTTACAATCTGGTTTCTCACATTATCATTTCACCAAAACTGCTCTCCCCAAAGTTGCTAATGATCTCTTAGCTGCTAAATCCACTGACCTTTTCTCACTCCTCATTCTCCTTGACCTCTACAGCCTTTGACACTCTTGATCACTTTCTCCTTCTTGATACTCTCTTCTCTCTAGGTTTTTCCGGACACCATTCTCTCCTAGTTTTCCTCCTATTGACTTGACCTCTCCTTCTATATCCTTTTATGGATCCTCTTCCAGATCTTGTCCTGTAACCGTAGGTGTCCCTCAGGGTTCTATCCTGGGTCCTCTTCTCTTCTTCCTCTATACTACCTTCACTTGGTGATCTCTTTAGCTCCTATGGGTTTAATTAACATCTCTATGCTGACGATTCTCAAATCCTTCCTGCCCTAATCTCTCTGCTGATAGCCACTCTCACATCTCTTCCTTTCTGACAACTTGAACTGAGGTCCAGTAGACATCTTAAACTCAGTATGTCCAAAACAGAGCTCTTTATCTTTCCCCCACCCCACTGCATCCTCCACCTTCCCTCTTACTGTGGAAGGCAGCACCATCCTTCCCATGCCCTCAGGCTAGGAATCATGCCAGATTCTCCACTATCTCTCACCCACCATATCCAAGGTGTTGCCAAGGCCTGACTATTTTACCTTTGAACATCTCTCTAATCTGTCCCCTTTTCTCCTGTGACATTGCCACTACTCTGGTGCAGGCTCTCATCAGCTCATACTTGGATTATTGTAATAGCTTGCTGGTGGGTCTGCCTGCCTCAAGTCTCTCCCCACTCCAATCCATCCTCAAATTCAGGTCTGATCATGTCAAACCCAGTCTGTCCTCCCTTCTCCCTCCCCTCCCCAATATACTCAGGTGTCTTCGTGTTCCTTCCAGGAGCAATACAATATGTTCTGTTCGGCATTTGAAGCTCTTCTTAACCTAGACCCCTTCTACCTTTTGAGTCTTCTTCAGTAACACTGAGCTGGCTATTCCATAAACCTGACCCTCCGTCTCTAGGTTCTGGGCATTTTCTCCGGCTTTATCTCATTACTGGAGTGCTTTCCTCCTCCTTTCCAGCTACTGACCTTGGCCTCCTTTAAGTCCCAGCTAAAATTCTACCTCGTACAGGAAGCCTTCCCCCAAGCCCTCTTAACTCCAGTGCCTTTCCTCTATTATTTCCCATTTATCCTGTATTTAGCTTGTTTTGTATGTATTTGTTTAAGCTCCTTGAGAGCAGGGACTTTGTTTTATTTCTTTTCATATCTCCAGCACTTAATATAATGCCTAGCACATACATAGTAGGTGCTTAATGAATGCTTATATGACTTGATGGGAATGGCTTTTCTCCTCTTTCCCGGAAAGGAGGAGTCTGGATGGAATAGCTTTTGTCCTCTTCCCAAAAGAAGGCTGGATACCAGGCAGAAGACCTGAAGCAGTAGAATGGCTTTTTTCCCCCAACCTCAAAGGCAAGAGACAGATGCATGATAGAATGGTGTTTCTCTTGCCCTGAGAGGTTGGAGATCAGGCAGGAGATGGGTGAGCTATGCAATGGTGTTTTCCCCCTTATGTCAAAAGCAGGAGACTGGTTTGGAATGGAATAGCCTTCCAAACCTAGAAACCTAGGTGTTAATCATCCTTGACTCCTCATTTTCTCACATTAGCACCCCCTCATATCCATTGTCATCAAGCACTATCAAATTGACCTTCCTAACATCTCTTAAATATGCCCTGCTTTCTCCCCCAGTGCTGCCACCATCCTGGTGCAGACTCTTATTTCCTTGAGCCTGGACTAGTGCAATACCCTACTGATTGATCTTCTAGCCAAAAGTCTCTCCCCATTCCGGTCTATCTTTCACTCAGTGGACAGAGTGTTCTTCCAAAACTGATGGTTTGACCAGATCACACTCCCCCCACCTCCCACCCTCACCCCTTTCCCCAATTCAGTGAACTCTAGTGTCTTCCTATTATCTCCATTATCAAATATAAAATCCTCTGTTTTACTTTTAAAGCCCTTCATAACGTGGCCCCTTCCTCCCTTTCCAGTTTTCTTACACCTTGCTCCCCTCCATGTACTCCGTGATCCAGTGACACTGGATCCTTGCTCTTTCTCTAAACACATGACAATCCATCTCCTGATTTGGGGCATTTTTATGAGTTCTCCCCTGTCTTTGGAATTTTTTTCTTCCTCACCTCCATTTTCTGACTTCTCTGGCTGCCTTCAAGTCTCAGCTAAAGTCCCAGCTTCTATAAAAAGACTTTCCAAATATCCCTTAATGCCAAGACTGAGATCACTTCCAGTTTCTCCTGTATCTATGTTGTTTGTATGTAGTGCACATTGCCTATTAGACCAAATTCCTGGTGGGCAGGGACTAGTTTTTGCATTTCTCTATATTCCCAGTGCTTTGCACAGAGCCTAGAACACAGTGCAGACATTTAATTGGCTCTTGTTGATTTACCCTGACCTTTCTGATGTGTTGATTGGCTTTTCTGGTTCCTCTTAAAAAAAAGACATACCCACACATGGATGTAAGTATGCATTTGTTTTAGGGGGTGGCTCTCCAGGAGGGGAAAGGGATAGAACTAGAAATGCAGCAGATGGAAAAATAAAAGGTTTCAGTAAAATCTGTTTAAAAATAAAATATATGTTAAGAAAATAATTATGTCACTGGATTTCAAGGAGGCCCTCAAAAAGACAAGAGCAAATTTTCAGGAAAAAATATGCAAAGTGAATCAAATACACATAGAATTTAGTGAAGTAAAAAAAATAATAAATGATTTGGATTAAAAACAGACCCCTAAAATATCCACTCATTGATTAACCCGATTGTCCAATGTACCAATGGTACTTCTCCCTTCCCTTCACCCAAACGGTGCTGAATACAGTGCTGACTTGTTTGTGTCTTCCTGAGTGAGCGAGGTGCCCAGGGTTTTATTGAGGAAGAGAAGAGAGAACGAAAATTTATAGAGCAGCCACTACGTGCCAGAGACTATGCTTATAAATACTATCTCATTTGCTCCTCACGACAACCCTGTGAGGTAGGTGCTATTATTATCTCCTTGTACATTTGAGGAAACTGTGGCTGAGAGGTTAAGTGACTTGCCCAAAGTCACACAGCTAGTAAATGTAGGAGGTTGGATTTGAACTCAGGTCTTCCACACTCTAGGACCAGGCTGCTATCTACTGCACCACCAAGTTGATAAAAATGCAAATAAGTACCCCAAGTAGATAGTATTAGAGCTGGAAAACATCTTAAAACATTAATGTGAGAACTGGAAAGCACCTTAGAACAGAATGTTAAAATAGAAGGTAATTGGACTAAATAAAAGATTCCTAATCTGTTTTTTTAGTGCTTGTACCTCTTGACTTTTTAATCTGCTCCACATATGAAAGGAAACAAAGTCTAGAATTTATTGTGCGTTTTTCTTTTTTTTGCTTTTTGTAGGGCAGTTGGGGTTAAGTGACTTGCTCAAGGTTACACGGCTACTAAGTGTTAAGTGTCTGAGGCCGTTTTTGAACTCAGGTCCTCCTGACTTCAGGGCCAGTGCTCTATTTACTGCCACCTAGCCACCCCTGTGCATTTTTATATAAGAAAAAATAGAGACTGACATCAGTAGGATAATATGGTTATTTGCCAAATAGTCTTCATACTCACTCTCTTGATAATCATGTTCCCCCTAGAGGTATGGGTACCAGGATTGTGCTGGAGCCAGCACATATTGGCTAGAGCTGATGGTTAAATTTTCAGTGTGAGCGTTTATATCTCCGAAATCAACAAACACTACAGATCAGGGCTTGATTTATTGTATTTTTGATGATTTAGACTTAAGAAAGTCATATAGGCAATGTTAATTATGTTGATTAAATTTAAAAGTACAACCTGTATGTATTTGAGGGGTGTTGGGAATTGTTTTTAAATATTTACCAGAACATTTGATTGGGAACCCCTGAATTAGATGTTCTTTAAGGTTCCCTCCAACTCTAAAGAAGACCTGCAAGAGTTCAATCATGTCCATCCAAGCCACTCATTTATAAAGGAGGATCCTGAATTCCTTGGAGAGTCCAGTCACACAGAATTAGTGGTGGAACCCTGACTGTGCCAAGGTTTGAAATTGGTAATCTCTGTTCTAGGATAGTATCTTTGAGCTGTTATACTGAATATTAAAGCCATTTAAAATATTTCTAATCAAAACCATTTAAGAGCAAAACAGCTCTGACTTGGAACTACAGAGAGATTTAGAAGCAAATTTTCCACTGTCTTTTTTTTCTCATTCACTCCCCTGCTGTGGGTTTGCTCTTCTCTGAATAGGATTGACTTCTTGAGTTCTAGAAATCTGCATGGGCGATGCTGGTTGATTGATTGGCAGAATCATTGAATCAGTGGGTGGTTAATTACTCTGCACTGACTTGGAATAATGAGTGAGTCATCTCCCTGCTCCATTATCGGCAGGCTCTGTTGTTTGGTATAAACTCATATTCCTTACAAGGTGCTGTAGTGGGTAGGGTGCTAGATCCAGAAAGCCAAACTGAATGCACTTAGCTTGTCCTATAGGTCACAGAAGAATCTCAATCCATCAGAAACACTCCCTTATTGTTGCTTTGGGGCCCTCATGGTGAGACAAAGATCATCCCCAAAAAGATTACCTCTTCTGATCACCCCAAAGATTAGGTATATATATTTTTTGCTTTTTGGAGGGGGGAGGGCAGAGCAATTGGGGTTAAGTGACTTGCCCAAGCTTACATGGCTAGTAAGTGTTAAATGTCTGAGGCAGGATTTGAACTCAGGTCCTCCTGACTCCAGGGCCTGTGCTGTATTTACTACACTACCTAGCCACCCTTTATTTCATTTTCAAAGTCTTTCTCCCCCTCTACCCCTATCCCCACCCATTGGGAAGACAAAAAATATAATACCCATTTTATATATATATATATATATATGTGAAGCCATGCAAAATAAATTTCCATTCTTAAATTTTTTTTAGTTAAAATTACTTTAATGTTCATATTTATTTTTACATAAAATATTTTTTAACACTTTTATTTTTAACATTTACATAGCACTTACTATGTGTCCAGGCTAAGTGCTAAGCACTTTACACTCATTTAATCCTCACAGCAACCTTGAGAAGTAGGTGCTATTATTATCTCCATTTTACAGATGAAGAAACTGAGACAACCAGAGGTTAAGTGACTTGACCAGGGTCACTCATCTAGCCATTGTTCCAGGCCACATTTGAACTCAGATCTGTCTGCCCTGCCATCTTGCTGCCTTGATTTCTACAACCCTGTATGGAGCCTGTTTATATTCCTACTTGTTAAGTAACACGTTCCATAAGTCTAGGACACTGTGGTACAGTGGAAGGAGCCCTGGATTTGGAATCAGAAGACCTTCATTTACATCCAGGCTCTGCCACTTACTACCTTAGTGACTGTGGGCAAAACACTTTATTAGTAAAATGTGGGTTAAGCTATATGATCTGCAAGAGCTTCACAATTACATAATTTTATGCTCCTTTGTTCTGTCACGTGAGTGAAATAGGATGGCTCATCATCACTGAGTTCCCAGGAGGCCTTTAGGTGAACAATAATAACAACAACAGTCACAGCAAACTTTACAAGTACCTCATTCAAGCCTCTAAAAAACCGTATGAGGTTAGTGCTGTTATTATTCCCATTTTACAGATGAAGAAACTGAGGTACACAGTGGGTTCACAGATTTTCACCAGTCAGGAAAAGCTTTGAACTCAGATCTTACTAAGTTCCAAGTCCAGTATGCTGCACTGTAATAACTAGAGTTTAAGGGTTATAGTTCTAGGGATCAGGGTTTGAAGAAGCCTGTCTTTCTTATTTCCATCCCCTCTGTGATTTAATTCAAATTTAATTGAATTTAATTTGGATATCCTAAATTTTGCTGGAGAGCTATAGGCAGACATCAAGGCCAAAGCTAGGGCAGCTGGGTGGAGCAGTGGATAGAGCACTGGGCCTGGAATCAGGAAGACTCATCTTCTTGAATTCAAATCTGACCTCAGGCACTTACTAGCTGGATGACCCTGGGCAAGTCACTTAACCCTGTTTGCCTCAGTTTCCTCATGTGTGAAATGAACTGGAGAAGGAAATGGAAAACCAGTCCAGTATCTTTGCTGAGAAAACCTCAAATAGGGTCATGAAGAATCAGACACTACTTAACAAGTGAGGTCAAGGCTGATAAATAATACATGATACTGAGGTAGGTAGTAGATGCATTATTATCTCTGTTCTGCAGATTGGAAACTGAGCCCAACTCGTGAGTCTTGTCCTGATCCCTCCAGCTATTAGGGCCTCTCTCACTCCTTGAAATGCTTCTGTATTTATTTATTCTCTCATACAATTTATTTAGTGATATTCATTCATCCATTCATTTATTTGTGTGTGTATATCTGTAAACAGACACAAAAACATACACATATATAATTATATCCTTTTGACCTGCATACATATTAGAGGGTTTTTTTGTTTTGTTTTGTTTTTTGTTCTTGATAGAATGTAAGCTCCTTAAAGGGTAGGGATCATCTAATTTTTGTTTTCTCATCTCCCATTCCAGTGCCTGGCTGTATCAGCAAACACCCTAGCATACTCAGGATGGCTGCTAGCACAGGTTCTTAGATCTGCTTTTCTAAAGGAAAGTAACTCAAAATGGGTTAACAGTCTTATTTTAATCGAACATATATATCCTTTGCCTAGTTCAGGAGAAAAAATCAGCACCCTGAACTTCAGAGAATACAAACAGAAATTACAAGCAGACAAAAAAAAACCACAGAGAAACAGACCAGCAGACAGGGCTTCCAGCTGTCTGACATTACATCCATACTTAGTTAAACATTACCAAAGAGGGAAGCACCAACATCTGGGTTTTCAAAGCCGGGGGGCTCAATGGCTACCCAGAGCCTCATCTGGCCAAATCACACAACTCTTCCCAAAATGAGCCCCCAAAGCAAAACCTCACATCAGGGTATATATATATAGCCTTCTCTTGGATCAGAGAATGTCACAACCCTCTTGACCCACTGCCCAATCACAAAGTAACAAGATTATGGGCGTTCCTGAAAAAATAAGCCTCCTGCCAAAGGCTCCATGTGACCACATTCAGCCTACTGGGGGCAGAGTATATTTTCAAATCAGGGAAGGTCCTCAGATTCACTTAAGCCTATCAAAGGGCCTAGGGGCAGGGAAGATCTTCAGATTCCCATTGCCATTACCCTGGTACATGTAATGTACTTAATACATTGGTAGGTACTTAATAAATGCATATTGACTGATTGAAGTGACTTGTGTAAGAGGTCACATGACTAGTAAGTGCCTAAGCCAGATTGGGATCCAGCTGTTTGGACCCCTAAGTCCAATGCTTAAAAAATTATTATAAATTATTATAAACTTAACATTCTCTTAAAGTCAAAGATTTAGATCTGGAAGGACCCTCATGGATCATCTAGCCCAATCCCCTCCTGTTTATAGATGAGGAAACTGAGCCGCCAAGAGGATAAGTGCTTTGTTCAGCATCTCCTAGGTAAGAAATGTCCGAGCCAGGCTTTAAACCTAGGACAACAAATGCGAATTATATGTGGAATTGAGCCCCAGATGTAATTGGAACTATTTATGTTTCATTAGCAGATATGTTTGTACAAGATCATATATAAGATGTGATAATACATAACCTATATAACATATAATTGTATAACACATCGTGGCAAAAGTCATTTTGGTTTAAAGCTTTAATAACTTTACTTAAAATTGCATTGATTCATGTAAGCCTCTGTATAAACTTTAGGAAGATAACAGCAATTTATTTGTTCTGTGTTCTCTTATCTCTCTTCTGTACTTACAGAGTTTGTATGACTGTATTTTAAAAATATAGTCATAGTCTCTGTTAAGGTTGTTCTAATTCTGTTTTCCTCGTGTTGAGTCATTTCATGTGTCATTCCTCTAGCTTCCGTATTTTTCCTGTTTGTTATTTTTATGGCAAAAGAATACTACGTGACCCCTAACATCCCTTCTGGCTCTAAATCTAGCATCCAAAATATGCTCCTCATATTCTACAATTTACTCAATCATTTCTCAGTCTTTGAACAGGTACATTGCTTCCGGTGCTTTGCTAATTACAGATGGATATTATAAGTAGTGACTATTTTTGTAGAGATAGGTGTTTTTTTTTCCTTCTTCTTCTTTCAGGATGTTATTAACCATCCTGCAGCAGGGCTGCCTGGTCAAAGGTAACTCTTAATTTGGAGCTTTCTCTCGAGAAAGCTGCCTCCAGTGTATATCCCACCAGTGTCATGGAGTATCTGTTTGCATATGGTCATTGCTTTTGATTCTTTTCATCTATTGTTAACAATTTGATGGGTGCAAGGTGGTATCTTAGAAGTTATTTTCATTTGCATTCCTTTGCTTACAAGCATTTCAACAACTGTTCAAGTGACTTTTGATAATTTGTGTCTCCTATTTTGAAAATTAGATCCTTCAACAAGTTCTTACTTCAGTATATTTATGCTATTTCCTTATAGATGCTAGAGACCAGATTTTTATCAGACACATTTACTGTAAACACTTTCCCCCCAATCTGTTTCACTTTTAAAAGAAATGTTGCACGGCGGCTAGGTGGTGCAGTGAATAGAGGACGGACCCTGGAGTAAGGAGGACTTTAGTTCAAATCTGGCCTCAGACACTTGACACATTTCACTAACAGTGTGACCTTGGGTGAGTCACTTAACTCCAATTCCCCTGCCCTCCAAAAAGTGAAAAGAAAAAAAGAAAAACACACAAAAAGAAATGTTGCTTTCAACATGCAAGTTCATTTTGTTTTTGTATAATTAAGTTAATCAATTTGTCTCTACTACCATTTGCTTGATAAATGTTTTTCTTCCCTACACTACTGACATAAAAATATAAATTCTTTTTTTTTCCATTTTAAAAACAATTTATAGTTTTAGTGTTGATCCACTTGGAGCTCTTTGTATTTTATGGCATAGGAGATGTGGCTCTAAATTCATTTTTCATCATGCTATCCAATTTCCCAACATTTTTTATTGAATAGCTGTTCTATTGCCTAGCGTTTTATTTTAGTCTTGGTCTTATCAAACACTAATATCTTATGTACCCTAGGTTTTATTTCCGGATTCTTTGTTTACTGAGCTAGTTTTCTATTTTTTAATCCTTTGCCAGACAGTTTTTTATGATTGCCTCTTTATAATATACTTTGAAACCTTACAGAGCAAATCATCCAGTGCACTTTCCTCTGCACTAGGCTGAACAGAATTTTCCATTCTACATTCTCTTTCTCTTTCTTTCTCTCTCTCTCTTTCTCTTAGATTCTGAGCCATCTTGGGGTCATCCCTAGCCTGAAGCCCCTCCTTCAAGGAAAAGGAGAAAGAACCAGGCTCCTTAAAGACTCAGTACCAGGGAAAGAATGCTGACAGGAGACATTAGCTTTAGCTCTAGTTCTGCCATTTGTTGTTTCTGTGACCTGAAAAAAGTAATTTCACCTTACTGAGTCTCACTCAGTTTCCTCATCTGTGCAATGGGAATAATAATGTCTGCCTCACCTGAGGATCAAACAAGATTATGTGAAAACACTTTATAATCCTGTTACAAATTTAAGAGATTAATGGACATAATAATAATGTCATGCCTTTTTGTTAGTTTCCTCTTACAGCTTTCTCTCAAAACTGAAGCAGAGAGTATCAGAACAGGATTTCTGGGTTCTGGAGCTCCCCTTCTCCTTCCTTTGTCAAGTATCATTAGGTTCCTGGCCTCTGAACTTGTCCCTGTCTGTGTTGGGGAGTGGGGTGAAGTGCGCAGGGAACAGAGGAATTTGGGGCAGCAGTGTTGTCTGGCAAGGAACGTGCCACTGAGCTTGAGAGAGGCAGCTTAGAAGGATCAACGTCAATCTGAAATGCAGAAAATCTGTCCTCTAGGGTAGAGATGTCAAACTCTTGGCTTCCAGACCTCAAAATGCCCAAGTGTGGCGAGAATCAGATTAAAATGTAATTGAGTATTATTTAACAAAATAACTAAAAATATAATTCAACATAAAAATAGAATGTGAATTTATGGTCTTTTAAGTTAATATATATGTAGCTGGCAGGGACACATTTCTATTTTAGTTTGATACCACTGCCCTAGAGCATCACCCCCAATTTTTTTGACATGGGATCATGGAAATGGTTCCCCTAGACCTAGGAACATACACCATAGCCCATATCCACCCCTACTCAAAAAACCTGTCAAGGTTGGTGTAGGACCTGTCTGAGCTTGTGCTCCTTGGGCATAATCTTGGCAGCTCAAGGTCTCTCCTCCTTATTGAAGCAATAGTCAGATTCAAGAGCAGGGCTTCTTAAACTTTTTCCACTCTCCACCCCTTTTTCCCCCAAGAAATTTTTATGTGACCCCAGGCATATAGGTATATAAAATAGGTATATAAAAATCAAATTTTACTGATCAAAAATCATAAAGAAATTTGTTGTAAAACAATTGTTTGGTCTACATGTAATTTTACCATTTATTGAAGATGAAAACAAATTTGCATACTATTGAGATCGATGTGCTTGTTTATTTTTACATAAAGAATTAAATCTTGGGGCGGCTAGGTGGCGCAATGAATAGAGCACTGGCCCTGGAATCAGGAGGACGTGAGTTCAAATCCAACCTCAGATACTTAACACTTACTAGCTGTGTGACCTTGGCAAGTCACTTAACCCCAGTTGCCCTGCCTTCCCCCTCCAAAAAGACTAAAAAAAAAAGAATTAAATCTTGACAGAATATTTGATAATGCAGGACTTAGAGCATCTTCATTGTTTTTCAGAGTTGATTGATATTTTGATTCTATAATCATCAATACGGAGAACACCAGTTCCCATAAATACATGGTACAAAATGGCAGAAATATGTTTAGCGTCATTTCAGAAATTGTTGGAAATTCTTTCCTAATCCCAAGCCAAAATTCATTTAATGATTTTTCAGGAAACTCAAGTTTCAAACCTGCATCACACTTGATAACTCAGAAAATTCTTCTTGAACTTTTAATGGCAAATGACTGATTTTTTTTTTATTTCAATTAAGTATGGTTTATGAACCCAACTTAGTTTTTTAGAATCAAAATTTTAAGGGAAGTATTTCTGAAACTGTGTCTCCAGCCACTTTATCAGGTCAATAGTAACTCTTATAATTAAATCTTTGGGAAGGTTATTTTCGATTATAAAATTATCTATGGCTGTAAACATTTCTAAAGAACCATTTTCCACCCTATTCTTCCACGTGTTAACTTTTTAAGTAAAACTTTCAGTTTTACCTTTTTACATAATGTTACAATTTTTCCCTTGAAGCGACATGTTTAAATCATTGAATTTTTCAAAAGTACACTAGAAATAACAGTTTTGAAAGTCATAAGTCTTGATGAAAAAAATGAACAAAACTGGATTTCTGCTCAGTAAAAAATATAACATCTTTCAATTTCAATAATTCATTTAAATTTTTTCCTCTTGAGAGTCACCTTACCTCTGCACGTAGTAATAAGCTTTTGTAATGGGGGTCCATGTTTTTCCAAAGGTTTGAAAACAGACATCTATTAAGGGCATGGCTTTTAATGAACTTAATGATTTTGATGGTATTGCGAAGCTGCTGATATTTTTTTTTGACTATGAGTGTCTCCTGATGGATCCTGCAGTGAGTAAAAGTGATATGTGTTCATTGCCACCAGCTTTAAATTTTGCTACAAATCCAGCATTCTCTCCCATCATTGCTCCAGCACCATCTGTACAGACTCCAATGAAATTTTTCACTGTAAACCTTTGTGAAAAATTCATCAACTTTAAGGTTTATATCTTCCCCTCTTGTGTGCCCTTCCAAAGGGTGACAAAACAATAATTCCTCATGCATGCTTCCTTCATAAACATATCTTACATAAAATAACAACGGTGCCATGGTAGAAATATCAGTTTTTTCATCTAGAAAACTTTGGGTTGCCCTTTAGCCTGGTTATAAGCTGCTGGAATTGGTCATAA
>JAQQSU010005284.1:0-13840 GCA_028627135.1 Pseudochirops cupreus | reverse complement strand
TGAATACTGTGGAAACACAATTAGGATAACCCAGCATCTAGCAGCTTCTACATTAAGGGACTGAAGGGCCTGGAATATGATATTCTGGAGATCAAGGGAGCTAGGATTAAAACCAAGAATCACCTACCCAGCAAAACTGAATATACTGTTCCAGGGGAAAATATGGTCAGTCAACGAAGTGGAGGACTTTCAAACATTCTTGTTGAAAAAACCAGAACTGAAAAGAAAGTTTGACACTCAAATACAAGAAGCATGAGAAGGTAAACATGGAAAAGAAATCATAAGGAACTTATCTAAGTTGAACTATTTACATGCCAATATGGATAAGCGATAATTGTAACTTATGAAACTTTTCTCAGTATGAGGATAGATGAAGGGAATACAAATGTATACATACACACATGTGTCTATGTAGGAGGGTTTATATATGCATACAAACACATATCGAGTATGTGTATATATGAATACATAGAAGGCACAAGATCAATTGAATAGGAAGGGGCAATCCTCTAAAAGGTGAAATTCTGAGGTGGGAGAGGATTAGAATGAGAGGAGACAGGTAGAGACAGAATGGCATTAATCATCTCATAGAAGAGGCAAAGGATAATTGTTACAATGGAGGGGAAGAACAGGAAGGCAAAAGGGAAAGGGTCAACCTTACTCTCATTGGATTTGGCTTAGGGAAGGAATGACATAAACTCTAAACTGGGTATCTTTCTACACAGGAGAGTAGGGGGGATGGTGATGAGAGGTGGGATGATGGAGGGGAGGGCAAGGTGGGGGGGAGTTGATGGAAGTACACACTTCTGTAAAGGGACAGGGACAGGGTAGAGAATAGAACAAAAGGGGGAAGAATAGGAAGGAGGGACATATAATCAGTCTCTCACAATATGCCCGCTGTGGAGAGGTTGTGTGTAATTACACATGTACAGCCTGTATTTAATTGCTTGTCCTTCCAGTGGGGGTGGGTGATGAGGGAGGAAGGGAAAGAACCTAGAATTTAAAGTTCTGTAATCAAATGTTGAAAATATAAATATACAATTATTGTTATTATTATTATTATTATTAACTTCATCAAACTGGGAATTAAGATACACAGGCACTGTGGTAGGGAGATTCATCCTGCCCTACCAGAAAGTCAGAGGAGCAAGGGGGAGGACATAGGAGAGAGCAGATTGGGGGAGGGGTTATACAGTGGGATGGCTGTTTTGAGGTGTTGGGTAGGGGAAAGATGGGGAGAAAATTTGTCACTCAAAATCTCGTGGAAATGAATGACAAGAAAATAAATTAATTAATTTTAAAAAATTCTTTGAACTGCGATGTCTAAGCTCTTCTTTTTTTTTTATCATAGCATTTAGCTAGTTTAATGATTCTTAAATGTTTATACCATATATTTTCAACTTTTGACTTCATTTTTTTTCTTATCCCCCCATGGAGTAGAAGACTTCTATTTTATTCACTCTTATAGCCTACCTCCAACTCTGGACTTGATGTTAGGGCTGGGTTTTGCACACTTCTAAAAGTGAAAATCTGGACTGGCCCTATTGCTGCTTTCTTGGAGTATTGTTATGTTATGCCATGATCTCAGAAAAAGCTCCAGCTGGGGAATCTGAAACCTTTCAGTGCTACCAAAGGGACCTGGTCCAGGGCAAAATCTGATTGCTGCCTACCTGGTGTGAGTTCAGCACATTCCTGACCTACGTTAAGTCTGAGTAACAGTAGATTGTAGGTGGATTCAACCACTGTCAACCCTAATTATTTCTCTGAAGGCATTGAGTTGAAAATTATGTCTGAAACCTTGTTCTGCTCCTGGGATCTGAGCCACATCATACTGCTTGCTTCTGAACTTGTTTCTGCAACAGTTCTTTATCCCCATTGAACACAAATCCTCTCCTCAGTTCACACTGGATCTGTGACCAAGAACTGCGTAGTGGGCAACAAAACTCCAAATGGCACCCATTGTGGCATCCTGGCATGGGTTTGGAATATCCTCTTGCTCTGGTCAAAAGCATTTCCGTGGGTGCTGTAATGATTGAAGCAGCTCTTCTTGGATAGACCCCAAGCCGAATGTCCACATACCTCTCTGTCTTCCTATGCTGAACTTGACTGAAAAAATGATTCCCTGTGATTTTCTCTTGGATTTCAACATCAGGATTTGTTTTTGTTGTTGTTCAATCATTTCAGCCTCATTTGACTCTTTGTGATAACATTTGAAATTTTCTTGGCAGAGATACTGAAGTGGTTTGTCATTTTTCTCTAGCTCATTTTACAGATTGGGAAACCGAGACAAATAGGGTTACCTGATTTGCCCAGGGTCACATGGCTAATAAAGGTCATAGGCAAGATTTAAACTGAGTAATTTCTGATTCTTGGCCTGGTACTCTACTGACTGCATCATCCAACTGTCCCTCCGCAGGGACATTCCATCAGAATTTGGTCTGGGGCATTTCTAGATCTATTGAGAAGAGATTTTTTTTATTTGGTTTTGGTTGGAGGGTGGGGTGATGTGTATTTGTGTGTTTTGGAGTGAAGATGGGGAAGGAGGAAGCTCATTATACTGATTCCTGCTACTTTGTCATCTTGACTCCACCTCCTTATACATCTTTCAAAGCCCAGCCTAGATGTTGCTTCCTCCATGAAACCATCCCTGATCCTATAAACATAAGAGATTTCTTCTTCCTGCGACTTCTCAGAGTGCTTTATTTATAGATTTTTATGTATTTATAATAATTTATTTTGATTAAAGTTATTTGTATTCATGCCTTATGTCTCTTTACTAGAAAGTACTCAAAGCCTATAGTCAGAGGACCAGGGTTCAAATTTTGATTCTACCACTTAACTGCTTGATGATGTTAAGCAACTCACGACCAGTGTGGTCTCAGTCTCCCCATCTTTAAAATGAGGGAGTTAGTATAGATAAGGAATTCTTAACCTTTCTATGTCATAAATCCTTTTGGCAGTCTGATAAAACCTATAGGGCCCTTTTTGAAATAATACTTTTAAATAGATAAAATGAAATACATACCATTATAAAAGAAAGCAATTGAACTAAAATATAGTTGTCAAGATATTAAAAACCCAAATTTATGTACCTCTGAAATAAAAACCTTGGTCAATAAACCTCACCCAAGCTAAGAACTCCTAGTATAGATGATCCCTTAGATCCCATTGAGCTGAAAAATCTATGCTTCTCTATCATCCTTGACAGCAGGGACTGAGTCTTATTTATCTTTGGACTCCAATATCTATCACAATGACTTGTGCATAATACATTTTTGTTAACTAAATTAATGAATGGATAAAATGGCATGAATTGATATATGCTGGGGGTGGGGTTTGGGAGGGGAGAGTGTCCCTTTTTTCCAAGGAAAGTAAAATATTTTATAAGTATTTTCACCATTGTCACAACTACCATCAACAGGTATAGTCAGACTCCAGGTATTTTCAGCACCCAAACCATCTTAGGAAAATAAGTCTACGACAGAATAGGGAGGAGGGGACATTGCATCTTTCTCAATCCTGTTCTTCATGTTTCCTTCAGACACTGAGTTGAAAAAATGTCTCACATTGCCAGGACTCTCCATGATTTCCAAAAAAACTTTTTCTAGTTCTTTCTATAAAATGAGGACTATACTCAACAATCTCATTGTCTTATTTCACTCCTTTCCTTCTTGCACAACTTGAACTCTAGTTAAATTCAAGATGGTACAGTACTTTCAATCTTCTCTAGGATGGTAGTATCAATGAAGTTTGTGAGGAAAGTTAAAAATACAAAAATAGCAGCTATTCATCTAATTTCCTATTGTAAAAGAAGATAGTTCTACATTAGATATCTTTTGTGACACTTAGAAATGGCTAGCTCTTAAATCTTGATGGAAATCCATTCTCCAAATCTAGAAATGGTGATCCTGCAAATAAGTATTTTTGTCTAACTGAGACTTCATACAGATACACCTTTCCCTTCCTACCATTGACTTCTCAAGATGGTCTTCTGGCTTTACCCCCTCCTTATTCAGATTTGGAGGACAGATGCTCGAGGTCCTACCTTTTTGATATTGATCATGACTCTCCTAAGGAGAATGGCTTTAGTGGACCATCCCTACAGTGCTGATCACGTACATGAATGACTTAGCTCGACAGAGTGTAGTTAACCCAACTTCTTCAGTCTCCCTTCCTTGGAGGATGGAGGATGGAGGAGTCATGTTCTAAAAAAAGAGTACTTTTTTTTTAACCAAGAAAAGCTTTATTCATTTATTCTTTGAACAAATATCATTGTGAGAGGTCCTGAGCAAGTGCAAGTTTAGATTACATATGGTCCCTGTCCTCATGGAACATTCAGTATTGTAAGAAAATAAATCACAATGGAAGATAACTATACTATACAAATATAGAAAAGTAAGTGCATTTAAGAGTTATGAAACATATACTCGGTGATCTCACCTGTGGTTCCCAGAAGTCATAGTATAGCATGCACAGCAGCCACACCCCAGTAAAACTGTCTCAGTACACAGGCTGAACCAGATTGAAGGTAATCAATAGGTTTCATACCCATTGGTGAGTTAGGGGGATGTCTATCCCAGGCATGGGAAGACATCCCCTGGCCAAATGGGTGTATGACAACAACTTCTTACAATGGCCATGAAGGTGGTTGAAGCAGGAGTTGTGCAGCACTTTGACTTGGTCAGTTGTTGAAGATCCCAGAGTCATCCATTGGATCCCCAGCCATTGCCAGTGATCCTGATTTTTGTCTTGCCACTGGACTTCAGTGACTCAGAAAGAGAGAATGAGCTGATGACTTTGTGCCACTCTGCCTCACTTAAATCCAATCCACACACAAGTCAAGACATAACCCTGTGATGTCATTAGTCTTCTAAAACTAAGGAAGAAAAAGAACAACAATATCTAGCATTGAATACTCATGGTTTCCCACCTGACCAAAAATGGGGGAGTAATAGAGTTTTCTGGAGCTGGGTTTGGTCACTATAATTTCAGGTTTTTGTTCTCTCCATTGATAGTGTTTTAGTTATCATGTATCTTATTTTCTTTTTTTTTTCTGGAGGGGGAAAGGTAGGGCAATTGGGGATAAGTAACTTACCCAAGGTCACATGGCTTGTTTTTGTGTGAAGTGTCTGAGACCGGATTTGAACTCACATCCTCCTGACTCCAGGGCCAGTGTACTATCCACTGCACCACCTAGCTGCTCCTCATGTATCTAATTTTCTTATCAGTGTATAATAATATCTCCATGTTTCTTTTTTTTATTGATTTGTTAGCCTTTAGTTTACAAGATTCAGTTCCACAATCCCTTTTCAAATTGTCTCCCCTCCTTTCCCCCCTCCCCCATGGCGGCATGCAATCAGGTATAGGATCTGCAAATACTTTCACATTGTACAACAGTCTGGTTGTACAGAAGGGTTGTAACCAATGGAGTGAACAATGGGAAAAAAAGAAACAAAACCAAATTTGAAAAAGAACGATAGCATGCTATCTCCATGTTTCTACTTCTTCATATGTCATGTTTAGCAACACAGTGGAGCACAAAGGCTGTCTGCTTGT
The DNA here is from genome assembly GCA_028627135.1 of Pseudochirops cupreus. Taxonomy (NCBI): domain Eukaryota; kingdom Metazoa; phylum Chordata; class Mammalia; order Diprotodontia; family Pseudocheiridae; genus Pseudochirops; species Pseudochirops cupreus. Next base: position 8,284 of record JAQQSU010005284.1, on the reverse strand, counting down.
CATCGTTTATGCTCACCATGTGACCATCTCATCTTCTTTACTGATCAGATATTTCCCTGATGAGGTCCTATACTTCTACTCTTCGTATTTCCTCATTTGTTATATGTTGTGGCCTATTCACATTCACCACAAACCTTTCCACTGCCCTCAATGTGGTCATGTTCAGTTGTTCAGAGATTGTTGTGTTCCATAACTTGCAGTCATATAACACTTGTGTAATATTGGCATTACAAAGATGGGGCCTTTGTTTCTGGCAGCAGTTGGAACCACTAAAGAAGGTGTTTTGGTTTTTTTTTCCAGCAGTCTAGCCTGCTCTCCTCACTATCAATTTGTAAGGTTTGTCTAAATAAAAATAATGACGGACAAGCTCTTAGGTTATCCATCCAACTTCACGTCATAATATGTATATCAGATGGTTTTTTTAAATCTGCTTTGTTTGTCCTATATGAATAGTCAGTGAGAATAGTCTGAAACAGCCAAACACTGTTGCCTGGTACTGACCTCTTGCAGGAAGCTTTGAAATATTTTAAGGCTTGATGCAACCAACATAATGTCATCCAAAAGCGGAAGCAGTTGTCTAGAGGAGACCTTTTGTTGAAAAATAGACCTTAAGACAACATTTTGCTCTATAGAATCAAATGCTTATTTAGGACAAACAAAAAATAAGTACAGTGTCATCTTATATCATCTATATCTTTCTATGATTTTTGTGTTGGAAAAGTAGTGGTACCCTATATCTCACTTATGAAATCCCACCTGTTCTTGTGTGCATTCTAATAGAGAATGTCCTCAATTTTTGTTGATTCTCAAAAATTTCATATAGATGGGCAAGTAGGCATGTATGCCAGAAGAAAAAGGAACAAGCCCTTATTACATGCCAGAGACTTGCCAAGAACTTTAAAATGGTATCTTATTTGATTGGATACTTACAAATACTTTGAGAGGTAGGTACCATCTTATAGCTGGGGAAACTGAGGCAGATAGCGGTTTAGTGACAACCAGGGTTACATGGATAGTAAGTGCCTGAGGTCGACTTTGAATACATGTCTTCCTTACTCCAGGTCTAGTGCTCTGTCCTCTCTACCACCTACCTGCCTCAGTAGTTTTTAATGTTCATTCATGTGAATTTTTTGGTATTAATAAAGCATGATTTGCGTGTATGTGTGTGTGTGTGTGTGTGTGTGTGTGTGTGCTTCCTGAACCTTTGATATCACCTTCTCCTTCAGATATTTTGTTAATTAATGCCTCACTGCCCTCATAATTGCATCACCTCCAGAATATCTCTGGCATGCAGTTGATGACACAGTGGCTAGAGCACTAAGTCTGGAGTCAGGAAAATATGAGTTCAAATCTGGCCTCAGACATCTATGAGCTGTGTAACCCTGGGTAAGTCATTTAACTTTTTTTTTTCACTTCCATTTCCTCAGCTATAAAAGGGATATAATAATACCACCTGCCTCTCAGGATTGTTGAAAAGATCAAGTAAGATATTTGTAAAAATGCTTAGAACTGTGCATGTCACAAAGTTGTTGTTGTTATGTTTGTCATTTGGTTTTGAAGAGGATCATGGCATCAGGGAGATAACGACATGACTTGCAGTTGACTTGGATTTGAATGACAGAGGGCTGTGCATGGTCACCTGAGCCATCTGGTTCCAGTGGCCAGATCTTCACCAGAATGACTGGAAATGGCCCAGGATGCAATGGGAAAACCTGGCCCTTTTAGGTTAAGGTCTTTTCAGTTTCTCACTTTGAGTGAGATAACACCCAGTCAGTGAATAGCCCTCTTTAACAGGTGAGTCAAGGGATGGCCCCTTTAATTAAAAAAAAAAAAATCAAACTCAGAGGACAAATAGGTACCATGTAAATGCTAATGTCCTTATTCCCTTCTCTTCCCTTCCATCTATGTACACTTGGTATAATCCAGCTGCTTTTCCCATTTTTGTTCTCATTAGTGCCATTCTAGCTCCTCTATAAACACATCTAGAACTTTGACATTGAGCTCAAATGTGGTGGATTTACTATCCCTTACAATGAAAACATTGTTATAAAAATCTTCACTTGTATTTTCCATATTTCTTCTGTTAGTTGTCTCTCTATTTTCGTTCTTAAAGGTCCCCAAGACTTTGCTTATATAGTCCCTTTGCCAAGGTTTCTTTACCCTGGATTCACCTCCCACTATTTGCTGTACTTCCACCAAATTCTTTGTAAGAATTTACAAATGAGTTTATATTCCAACCCAGCATTCCAAGTGTGTGCAGTATAATGTGATTTCTAGGCCCTGCAGGGTTCCTTGTTATGGCAATGGATTTAATTATTATCATCAGTGTGGATGTAATTTTACCATCCATTACCCATTTTTCATTATCAAATAACTTGCTCAGGATTGAGTTGTTTCCATTTTATGTCACATCTTTTCTCCATTACTATTCTTTCTTCTATCTCTTCTAAATTTTACCAATGCTCTATCAGTTTGGTGATTCAACTGTACAAAGATGACTAATTCATAAATGATTCCTATATCAGCAATGACTCTTTTTCTGCATGATAAAATATCATCTATTTAGTTTTTATAACGTTATTTGGTGTTTATCATTTTTCATTGTCTACTTTTCTCTCTAGAACAAAGTATTCATGGAATAGAGGTATGAGCCTCCTGTATAGTCTACAAGTATTTTTCCCCTCATTTCTTATTCCTGATCAATGTTTCCTGACCAATTTGTCATCTTTATCTCTTTCTGCCTTTTCACTGAAGTCACTAGTATTAAGGTATATGCTGATTTGGAGATATTTATCTAGTTCAACATAGACTTTCTCTACCTCTTTATCCACTACAATAAATGTTGGTGCAAAGTCCAAACCATATCCAGCCAAAAATCTTTGTGATAACATATCAGAAAAATAGAAAATGATGACTTTCAGTGGAGGAGGGACCCACTACCTCGAGGGCAGACTGAACTTCGAACAAAGTTAAATAGTTCTAAATGTTAGACAGTATTTGGTTTTGTTTTGTTTTGTTTTGTTTTTCTGGCATTAAGCATAATTTTGCCTCTTCAAAACTTCCATTCATTTTTCTTCTTCTGTTCTCTGTGACCAAAAAGAGCGAATCTAATCCATTGTCCAAATGGCAGTCCTTCAAAAACTTGGAGACAGCTATCATACCCCACTGCCCTAAATCTTCTCTACTTCAGACTAGACATCCCCCAGCACCTTCAATTGATGCTCAGATGGCACGGACCCCAGAACTTTCACCATTTGGGTTGCTTTCTTCTGGAAACTTGACTTTCTTTCTTAACTTGACTTTCTCCTTCTTGAACTGTGGTATCCAAAACTTAACATAGATATATCTGTCTGGAATAAATTACAAAAGGACTATCCAAATCCTTCCCAACCCCTACCCCCTCCACACATATACTTCCCAGTATCAGGTTAAATGTTTTTGGCTGCTCCAACCCTGTTAACTCATAATGAGTTTGAGACACCCTTTCAAAAGCCAAATAATAGAATGATAACTCAATAACAAAGCAGGGTTACTGGAAAGGTACTTTCCAAGAATTGGGCAGAATCAACCCTTAAGGAGGAAACTTTTGTCATATATATGAATTTTATCCAATCTTTCAGTGACATTGGCAATTACACATGAACATGCATCATTCCTTATGCCTCAGTCTGAGTGATTTGACAGGCTTGCCATTGAGGGCACATTTTTCAATTTGACAAACTTCTCTCATGACCCTAAAAAGCCCTATGCTTGTACTGAATGAAATGATCAGGCCATTAGCCAAAGCTGTTTTCAGTAATAACGCCCTAACTAGACAGAGAGAGCTCTCATCTTCATCGAATACCTACTTAATCATCTAAATACAGTACAAGCTGTTTACTTGGTCGCTGATTTTCTTGAAACACTACAAGACTTCATTAGTTGAATTACTGCCTAAATGTCTATCTTAGAAATAGGCACTGCTGAGCATTATTTATGGATGTCAAGGCCTTAAATGATTCAGATGCAGCTCCACTCACATCCTCTATAATTATCAACACCAAAGAGAACATATTTTAGAGAACAAGATGTTAAATTAATGTTCTGAAAAATTTATAAAACAAAATCTGTGCAGCTTTGCTCTTCAACCCTACCCCCCCCAAAAAACCTGCCCAGAAAGTTCTCAATGGATCTCAGCAGACTCCTAATGGTTTCATCAGGAAACTTTTATTGGGGGGGAGGGGTTGGGGGGAACAAATTAGATTAGTGTTTGGCAGAACAATAAAAAGATGGTTGGGGGGTGGCTAGGTGTTGCAGTAAACAGGGCATCAGCCCTGGAGTCAAGAGGACCTGAGTTCAAATCCGGCCTCAGACACTTAATACTTACTAGCTGTGTGACCTTGGGCAAGTCACTTAACCCCAAATGCCCTGCTTCCCCCCCCTCCAAAAAAAAGTTAAAAAAGTAAAAAAAGATGGTTTGGACATACACAGTTCCATTTCTTGAGGCTATGGAATTAATTTAGATCAGATGTTTTTAACCTGGGGACTCCTGAGGGATCTGTGAATAGATTTTAGGGAGCTCTTGAATTTGGATGAGAAAAAAATACATCTTTATTTTCACTAACATCTAATTGAAATTTTTCATGTTTTTCAATGATTAATTTAGGCAATAACTCAGAAAATGGGACCCAATTGGCTTTACCAGTCTACCAGGTATAAGACATACAAAAGGTTAAGAATCCCTGATTTAAATCATCCCTAAAGTCTCTTCTTGCATTCAAAGTCTGTGACTCTAGGACTTATTGAATTTCATGTGGACACTTTTAGTTATCACATCTATTTTATGTTTTGTGTATGATGTGGTAACCAACCCCCTCTTCAACTCCATGTATATTACATGCATCCTTTTTTGATTGTTGGCAGAGGACATCTTAAATATGTTTAATGTGAAAAAGAATTTTTGCAACTATTAATTGGTGAAGAGCAGGAGACTCAATAAGAATCATAACAAAAGGTTAAAGACATTGAATCAGCCCTGAGGAGAAAAGAGAAGTATGATATACTGTGCAAAGCAGCAGGAACAAGTCAGTGAAAGAAAGAGATTAATGGATTATTCAGCAAGAGTTTGGACTATTCAAAAGTTATAGGCCATCTAAAACCCAAAGAAAGTTATTTCAAGGAGATTTCTATTGGGGTAAGGGTGTTTCAAAGGCAGCAGTACTGCACAGTGCAGCAAAAATCTGTCTGCAGCATTCATCCTGAATGAGAGGGTAAGATCTGGATAAATAAGACTGAAAGGACATTCATTCCTTAGTGACCAAGGCTTCTGATGAATAGGGCTTCAACTCAGCCTGAGAATATGAAAACGAAAATAGAAGAAAATCAGAGTTCTCAAGACTCTAGACAAGAGGAACAAAATAGACTCTTAAAAACACCATGCATTCCTACCTTTCAATATAATTTTGAGCCTAACTAGGTTGAAATGATTGGAGTTTTGAATCATGGCAAAGGAATTTAGAAGACACTGAGATCCCTAGTAATCCTTCATCATGTAAAAACAACAGATAAAAATACTGAGTTATCAAGAATTATTAGTTAAAATTAGTTAAAATAGGAAACTACCAGATTGCCTTCTTCCTTCTCCTTCCAACTGCAACCCAGTTGAGTTCCTTTCTAGCCCACTTTGGACCTTCCCCAACAACTGCCTGCTGGTGTCTTAGTGTTCTGTCTCCATCAGAGTAGGGTGGTATCTAAAGCTCTCTCTCCCCTCACAGGACCCTATGTCTCCAAATCTGAGGTCTGCCTGACTGAATTTGCTGTAGAAAATTAATGTTATCATGCTGCTTGTCTTGAGAGTCAGAAATGCTCATTAAAGTTCTGACTCCAGTCTGTGACTTGAAGTTCCTAACACCGCAAAATATAACCTATCACGCGTTTACTGGCTCAGTGCATCTCAAGAGTCAGTACTGTGGAGGGAAACATTAAAAAGGGCAAGGCTGTCACCCAAAGAAGAGTGCAACTTTAGATGGTGGCTACAGAAAAAATCAATGGCAAAAATACAATTTTTGTCATTGGGGAGTCTTTAGAATTTTATCACAGGTTTTGTAATTTAATAAATGCTTTAAATGACCTAATTTTGTTGAGAACTGATCCCATGGAAAATTAACCTTGTGAACAGAGGGGTAGGGGACTTAAAGCAGACAATCATTTACATTGTTAGACAAATTTTTTGAACTGAATATTTTGGCTTAATTGTTTTTCTTCATCGAAATAGATATCTCAGTGGGAGAGCAGGTGTCAAGAAATGATTGTAAAGACCTTCCTAAATGTAGAGACAATGACATCATTATTTGTTTTAATGAACCTTGTGGGAAATTGGAAAAGTCATTTTACTGAAGTTTCTAAGGAGAGAAGTCACAAAATATTCAAACCAGAAGGCACTATTGAGATCATCTAATTCAACCCCAACATTTTATTGATGAGAAAACTGAGGTTCAGGAAGGTGAAGTAATTTGCCTACAATTACATACATATCTTGTTAGAGGTAAAAACAATGCCAGGACCTGGATCTCTTTCCTCTTAGCAGAATGTTCTTTCCATTGTACCCCCCAAACCTTCCATTCCTTTGCCTAACAATTTTAAGTGTTTCTGCCATTACTTCCATATTGATGCCAAGAATTTATGACATTGAACTAATGCCCCTCCAAATATAGACACAGCTCAGAATCACAGGAATTTAGGATAGTTCAAGGATGTCTCCTGGGCCTTCTTCATCTTTATCTTTTTTTTTTCAATTCTTGAAATAAAATAAAAGGTAGCACTCTTTCCTTCCTTAGCAAAATTGTGTTGTTTGTACTTTTTGTGTATTCTATACTGAAGAGAAAAACAAAAGCAATTTCCTTTGTAGTCTAGTTCACAGTTGACTAACTTAAAGAATTAGTTTTGAGTTTGTATAGGTAAAATACAGTCATAATAGAATCATCTCATATCTTGTCATACAAACCACATACTGTGTATTTCAGATTCAGAAATACCTATTCATTCTCGGTTTGTGATTAACTACTTGGGAAAAATTGTAAATTTAAAAAAATCAACTACCTATGAATGTTCTTAAATCTCCTTAAGAATGATTTTCAACATTTTTGGGGGGCAGAGCCAAGATGGCGGCATAGAAGCAACAAGATTCTGCAGCTCCCACATAGCCACCTCAAATACCCACAAAATATGACTCTAAACAAATTTTAGGGCTTCAAAAATCACAAAAATACAGAAAAACACATCTCCCACTGAAGGCAGCTAGGCAGAAAGGGCTCATTGCAGCATGCTGGAAGCCAAAACCAGCCCAGCCTGAAACTGCGGCTTGAGCCTGGGGCAGCCAGGACAAGCCACAGCTGGAGCCTTCAGGAGAGTGGATCAGTGGCAGCTGTGGCAGTTTCCAGAATTATCAAGCCATAAACAACAAGGACAAAGTGAAAGGTCAGTGGAACTCAGCTAAATTTGAGGGAGAAAAGCAGTCCAGCCAAACTGCCTCCAGGGCAAGGAAGTAGCAGGAGCAGTGGCCCTGTAGCTGCCTCCACGTGGCTGCTTCAGAGATCCCAGACTTCAGACTGCAGGGAGGCCAAGCAATCATTCAGAAGCTAAGTGCTCTTGTGTTGAGCAGCTTTGATCCAGATCATGGTCTTGGGTGGTGGTCTTGGGGTGCATTTTCAGTGAGTCAAAACTGGTGGGGGCTGCGGCAGCCTCCTAATAGCCTTGGCAGCTGTGAAAATCCTAGTGATTTGGGACAGAATTTTCTCCTCTGGAAGCAGAGAACTAAAACTAAAAACATACTCAAAACTAAAAATTAAAGATCTAAATTCTGCTCACTAAAAACTAAAAACTAGAACTAAAAAATCAAGTAATTGACTGGCAACAACATGCATAGGCAAAGGAAGCAAAGTAAGAACAGCAACCAAACTCTAGATTCCTTCTTGGGGGACAAAAAGGACCAAAGCATGGAATGGGAAGAAGACAACATAGTCAGAACTCCCACACCAAAAGCTTCCAAGAAACATGAAGACTTCCTAAAAGCCATAGATCAGCTTAAGAAGGATTTTGAAAACCAAATGAGAGAAGTGGAAGAAAAATTGGGAAGAGAAATGAGAATGATGCAAGAAAATCATGAAAAGAGAGTCAACAACCTGACTGAGGAAAATAACACCTTAAAAAATAGATTAACTCAAATGGCAAAAGAGGCCCAAAAAGCCAATGAGGAGAAGAATGCCTTAAAAAGTCATATTTCCCAGATGGAAAGAGAATCTCAAAA
>JAQQSU010005283.1:0-13840 GCA_028627135.1 Pseudochirops cupreus | reverse complement strand
AGCTGACTTTAGTGGGAAGTATCTTTGTGTGCGTTTTGGAGTTCCAGGATTGGTTTAGAGTCCTGTTTTATGGGTATTTTGGGGTGGCTATGTGAGAGCTGCGATGTGTTGCTGCTGCTACGCCGCCATCTTGGCTCCGCCCCAATCTAGGGGTGTACATTTCTTAAATAAAAACAAATGCTAGAACCTAACATCACAGTCAGAAAACAAAGCTTTTGCTTATAATACCATTTGTATTCATTCTGTGTTCCTTTTAATACTCAGAAAATTCCTGTTCGGTCTGCATGCCAACATGTTTTTGCATCTTTTTTTGGTTCACCTGACAGGGGAAGAAGTGGGAAATAGAGAGATTTCAATCAGAATCAAACCCAACTCTTGAGTATTTTGTTGGGGAGGAATTTGTGCAATGATATATCACTTATTCAAGAAGGCACCATTTTAAATAGTGGGACTTGAGTACGTTGACTTTCTAAGTTGAGTGAAAACCTACTACTTTGTAAGTAATACTTTTAGAAACATTATGTAAAATATGCAGGAGGCACTTAATAAAGTTGCCATAATTTAGGTAATATATTTCAGGGCCACCCTCTCTTTAGTATTACCTGGAACTTCTGAAGGGGATACAGTCACACATGGATAGAATATAAAACCATTTTCCTACACTTTGTTTTTGTATGAAAAATCTAAAAATGTTTCCAAAAACTTTTCAGAAGTATTTTTGAAGGTATATTACCTTTGAAAAAGCAATAAATTCAAATGCTAATATCTGAATTCAGTGCCCAGGCCACTTGGTTTATTTCTTAAAATAAATTATAATACTTCTTTATATGATTTCCCCTTAGGGCAATTCCACCTACCTCAATTTGATTATCCTGCTATGCAAATAATTTCAATTTTTCATTTTTGTTTTCATCTCCTATGCTGTGTTCTAGACTTCTCATACTTTTGCATTTACGGTTGGTTGTCTGTGGGTCATTTCTAGTGAGATGTCCAAATGGTACCTCATATTTTCTCTCTCCTTACAATTTGTCATCCATAATTCTATTTTTATTAATACCACCACCACTCTCCAAGCTACCTAGGCTAAAGCTTTGTCTTCCCAGAAACAGGAACTGTGAAGGATTTCAGGTGGACTGGACACTGTGAGCTTCAATCTGGAATGGGAACTGGACAAGGAACTGGGAGCTGCATGCTTTTGAACCTGGGTGACAGTTGGCGCTGGGACCATGGAAGAGGAGCCATGGAAGCTGAGACAGCTTTGAGTCAAGATAAAAGTAGACTTCACTTGGATATTGTGTACTGACTGAGATTGTGATTTATTGTGACCTAGGGGTGGAGAACTTTGACCTTTGTACTTTGTGTCCTTTAAGGAGGCAAGAGGATGATTGAATTAAGGACTTACTAAATGACTGAATGAATTTACTTTGTTTAAAACTATGTGGCCACTTTAGTGATAAGTTATTATGTCATTGTGAATGCTGTACCTTGATTTCTGTGAATGCTTTGTCTTAGTTTGTTACTGAATAGGTAGAGAGTTCACTATACTATGTAATCAGAACCTTGAAGCTGTTCACAGTAGCATCAGTCCTCTGGAAAGCTGCTAGTTCTTGGCTTTATAGGGCCTGAATTGTGGTGGCTGTGAGAATAGTGAGAAGAGGACTAGATGCAAGAGGTGTTGTGGAGGTAGGAACAGAGATATTGGGCGCCTAATTAACTATCTGGAGGGAGACTGAGGAGTTGAGGGTAGCACTAAGATTATGAACATGGAGGTTGGAAGGATGGTGCTTTCTTGACAAAAACTGTGAAGTTTGGTAAAGTGGTAGGTTTGGTGGAAAAATATAAGTTCAGCTTTGAACACCTTCAGTCTGACATTATCTGAAAACATGCCTGAAATGTCCAAATATTCATTTGGTGATGTGAGACTAGTGCTTAGATGAGAAACTTGATATATAAATCTGATAGCATAGAGATAATAATTAATCCCATGTAAACTCATGAAGTTACCAATGGAGAAAGTTAAGAGAAAGAAGAAAAAGTGTCTAGGACAGAACCTTGTGGTAAACCCACAGTCAGGGGGCATGATATGAGTAACAAATCAGCAAAGGTAGCAAATAAATTGTGATCATAGAGGTAGAAGGAAAACCAAGAAAAATAGTGTCATGAAGACTTCATGTACAATTTGGTGCTTGACTTAGTCTTGAGAGGAGAGAAATATCTATGAGGTCAGCAACGGTCACTGGTCTCAAATGCTTCGGTGAAGTCAAGAAGGGTGGAGACTTAAGAAAAAAGAAAAGACTTAAGACAAAAGAAAAAAGGCCATTAGATCTGGCAGCAGTTTCACTTGAGTAGTGAAGACAGAAGACAGAGAACAAAGGACTGAGAGATACAAGGAGAGTACAGTGATATGGAATGTAGACAGCTTTTTTTTCTCTAGGAGTTTGATTGAGAAAGGGAGAAGAGATATTGATTCAACTTCCTTTTGGTTATTAGCCACCAAAGTGAATCTATCTAGATTTCTCAGCTTCCTCACTCATGGAACTGAGCCATCAACCTTTGATTATGTGTCTATGTGTTGCTGACACCATTTACTTATTTCATGTCCATCTCTGATACTTATTAGCTTTATGGCCAAGGCAAATCATTTAAACTTTCTGAGTCTCAATTTTACCTGTAAAATGTGTAATAATCCCTGTAATAGCTATCTCACAGGGCCTTTATAGAGATCAAATGAAATATTGTATGTAAAATATTTGAAAACTTTAAGGCACAATGTAAATGTGAGCCAATAATAATGAACGAACTAGAGAGAAAAACAATATCGCTGAAGAATCTAAAGTATCAAAGAGTAGCTTCAACCCAGAGCATATCATATTGATCTTGGTCTTTATTCATTCAAGGAGTTGAAATTATTGTAAACATTTGGTAATTACAGAATAATTAACAATAGTTTGACAAGTGGACATAATTTAACAACAAAAACCAGAAAAAAAAATCCTATGCCCAGGCAGTCACTAGTAATAGCAACATTGAATGGGTGAGTGAATTTGGCGATTATGATTCAAGCAGAAGAATTAGAAAACAAGTATTTTTTTTATCCCGAACTTTTTGGTTTTATCTGATTGAAAAAGGAACACAGAGGAAGCACATGCTATAATGAGTGGTGAGTTGAAAATCAGGGGACCTGGGTTCACATATCCCAGTTTTGTTACTGACCAGTCACTTGTATGACTTCAGGCAAACCATTTGAAATCTATGAAACAGAAAAAAAAGAAAGGATTCAATTTACTCTCATGGCCTTTTACTCATACGTCTGATCCTTTTATTATAAAATGACTATAACTTCTTAGTAAATTAGTGTTGATCTTATTAATTTAGCTTGTTTTAAATATCTTCTGAAAAATTTAAGAATTATTTTGATAAAATTTTTTTTGTGAAACTATTGGCTTTTCACTTGTTAAGGGGTAGAAGAGTTGAATATGGCCTTAATGTGCAATGTGGTAGTTTTGGAGGAGCAGAGGATTTTAGGAGAATCAGGGGCCCAAGGGATAAGTGTTAAAAATGGTGAGGATTTGTAGTTAGAGAAATGACATAGAGACAAAGCTCTGAGTCTTCCTTTTGCTCCTCTCTCTATGACTTTCTACTGGGTTTCTCTTTCATGACTGTCAGTCTGGTTTGCTAGTCATACAGGTAACTAACTACACCTTTAGCTCCAGATTTAATTGCAACAAAGATGTGAGGAAGCTACTTGTGTCTCTTTTTTGCTATTGCTGTTATTTTTTAAAGTATATGGCATTACATTTGATAGACTTTTCATCAGAGGGAAGTACAGAAAAAATGATGGGTAGGGATCCAATCCAGTTCTGTTTTAAATCCCCTTCATTTTAATTTCAAGGGATTTAGCCAGTGAGAGTACTGTGCTACCAATTTGAATGATACTTTTTTTGTGTATGTCTTGGAGGGAAGGAGGTGGAAGAAGCTGTGTTGATGATACTTGGTCATGGAAGACATATGAAGGTATGTTGGTGACATATGTAACTCCTAGACTGAACACTGATAAAGCTTAGCTGTATCATTACAGTGCACTTATCTTTTGGGGTCTTGCCCATTTCTTCTTTCCTCTGTTGAAACTGTCCCAATTCCTTTTTCTTTACAACTGAATTTTACCCCATGCCTTCCATTTCTATCTCTCTTACAATGTATCAAGCAAAATCCAGCTCTAATTACTCTCTTTCTGATTTAACCAAAGCCTTGCTGTTAAACTGTTACCTCCTACCATGCTAAACATATTTATGTTGATGATACTTGCTCACGGACGACATACAGTAGTTAGGGGCTGTATCACTTCTTTTAGATCAGAGATAATGATTTACAATTAATAGAGCCCAGGAAGATCATGGACATTTGCAGAGACACCTTGTAGTCACAGCTTAGCTACAGTTCCTGTACTTTCCATTGCCTTATCTGGGATTCCCATCCCTCCACCAAAAATGTGAAATTTAGTTAAGGAGTTGGTTCCGCTAAGGTAGAATGGGTAACCTGAGAAACCTATTAAATAGACTGGCAGGATCACACTTCCCACAGGCAAACAGTACTGGACTAGAGGTTTCTGTCAATTTTACTACTATGATCTTGCAAAATAGCTGCAACATTATTTTTCCTACTATGTCTTATAACTAAATGATGCTGCTGCAGTTCACATCTTAGACTTGTTCTATGTAACAACACAGACTTTTGTCCCCAGGCCATAGAACCTCTTCCTTTCATTCATTCAACAAACATTTAACTAAGGTATTGCCGTGGAAATGATGACATAACCCCTGCTGTTAAGGAGATGCTGCAGATAGAGCTATAGGTAAGAATCAGTTAGCAAACCCTATACTTCCATCATGTTTTGCAACATCTCAGAAATCACTTCAAACTAGCTGTGTGACTGAGTTCTGAGTTCCCACTTACTGCAGCATACAAACTCCCCTGCCCAGCTATAATCTCTCTAAGCATAGACACACATCTAGTGTGCAAGAAAGAAGTCTATAGTTTGACTTAGTATTCAGTTCAGGGCAAAATTATGAATTAGGTGAACTTTATCTCTTTAGTTCCTTTCTCCTTTCCTTTTCCCCTTCCCTTTTCTTCTTCTCCTCCTTCCCCTATCTATCTTTCTTTCCTTGGGGTTCTTACTTCCATCAGACTCCTTTCAAACAGACTTGTTCTAATCCCAAAGTTTAAGCTGATAACTGCCAGTTATTCTCTCCAAGATAGATTTACATTTTAAAGATTTTTGCCAAAAAGAAATTAATTTAAAATGGTGACATTTCAGGAATCTAGAAAGGTGGTTCATGGATTTTGGAAGTTGGGATGGAAAAAGGTAATTATCATAAGTTATTCAAGTCTTAAAGTATATTCTGGGTAACTTTTAGACAGACACTATCAAAAGAAATGATCAAGGAAAAAAATGTAATAATTTTGGTTGGTGTGAATGAAGATTATACAGTGGGTACTCAGTAAGAGATTGCTAAATTCCTTGACTTAGACTAATTTCTCTTTATTAAGAGAAATATAACATGATGTAGTGGAAGGAGCACTGGCTCTGGTGTCAGAGGATCTGGGTTCAAATCCCACTTCTGACATTTACTACCTCGGTGATTTTGGGCAAAGAAAGGGGTTGAAGTGGATGACTTTAGAGGTTCCTTCAAGCTCTAGAACTTTGATCTCTATGATCCCAAATTATTTATCTCAAGAACCCTCAATGCAATTGAATCACTTTCATTCTTTTATTTCATTTTCTATAATTTTAACAAAGGCATTGGCCTGGATCAAAGAGATAGATTTTTTTTAATATACACTTTCCCTGCTCCAAGGGCAATGAAGTAGAAAAGAGAAAATAATTACATAGTTAATTATAATACAAGGTAGGAAAAGTGCTAAGTACATAAGAAATGTGCAACTATCAGAGGAGATTGTTATGGGAATCTAAAGATCTTTCCTGCCTCTAGGACCTTTGATAGGCTTAAGTGGCTCTGAGAACCTTCTCTGATTTGAAAGTATACTCTGCCCCCTAATAGGCTGAATGTGCTCACATGGAGCCTGTGGCAGGAGCCTTGTTCTTCAGGAATGCCCACACCTTATTACTTTGTGATTGGGCAGTGGGTCAAGAGGGCTCTGACATTCTCTGATCCAGGAGAAGGCTATATATAAATCCTGATGTGAGTTTTTTCTTTGGGGCTCACTTTGAGAAGCGTAGTGTGATCTGGCCAGACAAGACTGTGGGAAGCCATTGAGCCCCCCGCCTTTGAAAAACCCAGATGCTGGTGCTTCCCTCTCTGGTAACTGATTAGGTATGGATGTAATGGTCAGACTATTGGAAGCCCATCTGCTGATCTGTTTCTCTGTCTGCTTGGAACTTCTGCTTGTAACTTGTTTGTATTCTCTGAAGTTCAGGGTGTAACTGAACTAGGTAAATGATGTGTTTGATTGATTAAAGTGAGATTGTTAACCCATTTTGAGTTGCTTTCCTTTAGAAAAGCAGATCTAAGAACCTGTGCTAGCAGCCACCCTGGGTATGCGAGGGTGCTTGCTGATACAGAGATAGAGGTTATTTATAGAAGGATTTGTGAAGGAAAAATAAAGAAAGAAGTTCAACAGGTAGTTGAACTTGGGGCCACAAATAAGAATATGGTCTTTCTTTCCCAAGATTTAAATCCAGGGAAAAGTTAAGAGTAGTGAAAAAAGGTAGCTGTAATGCTACTCCAGTTTTGACTGGAAACTTCATGGAGAAAGAGGAAAATTTCAACAAGGTCACATAGAGTAGTTGGATATTCCAGACTAAGGAATGTTGTTAGCAAATGTACAGACAAAAGCGTGGAATAATCAGGAAATGGTTGTTGTCCTCTATAGTTGAAGAAGATCAAAATGATGTCATTGTGTCAGGGTTATTATACAATGTGTCTGACTATGGATGATAAGACCAATATGAGCTCAGAAGGCTCTACAAGTCAGGCACAAATAATTTGTATGAACATATAGAATGGAGATGTCTCAAAATTTGCTCATCTCATGTTTCTTTTGAGCTACCACAATTCCGTTTTTCTCATAGACCAAAGCACCTTCTTTGATGTGGACATGCCAAGCTATGTGGTCCTGTGCTAGTATCTCCCATGTTATACAATTGATTCCAAAATTCTTCAGAGAGACCTTCAGAGTGTCTTTGTATTGCTTCTTCTGAGCTCCATATGAGTGCTTGCTTTGTGTGAGTTCTCCATAAAATAATCTTTTAGGTAAATATATGTTTGGCTTTTGAACAACATATTCAGAAAATAGTGATAGTCTATTTGACTATAGTATAGTGAAAGAGAAGGCACGTGAAAGATTGTGAGTTAATATTGATAAGGCAGGTTTGAGCTACAGTCTTGGAGGATTCCAAAAGGTCTGACTTTCCTATACTCTCCCCTTTGAGATAAAACTGGACAGGCATAAACTAATGTGGTATGCAGTCAACAACATGGTATAACCTTAACATCTCCTCTCCCTAAGTAAGGACAGATAGGGTTGTGTGACATCAGAAAGGACTAGCTGCTCACTGCTGCAAGGACAGAAAGGTCTCTTTTTAGCCTTAATATGTTATATGTCAGCTAGTAACAGACTTCTTTAAGTTTAAGATCTTTAGGTAACAGTGTCATTTAATTCTAATCATTTTTCAATCACATAGATTGTTTTTGCCTTGTAATTTTCTACTTCATACAATTATATAACACATTCAATAGGTAATTGCTGAATGAATCCTGTTTATAGCTCATTGAACTACCCTAGCTGGAATTATAGTTTTAGTAAGGCATAAGGCAGAGGTATCAAATATGCAGCCCAAAAGCAGCATCATGACCTGCAACACTACTGCATGTGGCTGAACCAAATTAAATTGTGATTGGGAAATATTTAACAAAGTAAAAAAAAACCAATAGAACAAAGATAATGGCAATATGTGGTTTTCTAAGTCAATATATAGCACACAGGGAGCCTTATGTATGTTTTAGTGGCCCCTTTTCTATTTGAGTTTAACACCACTAGTATAAGGTGTCCAAGAGGACATCTAGACAGAGGACAGAGTAGGAATTACAGAATAGGAAGAAATCCTTGAGTAGTAGCTATATAGTTTCTGCTTTAAGACATTCAGTGAAACAATATTTTACCCTGAGACACCCTATTCTACTTTTGGACAGTTCTAATTAATGGGACGTTTTCCTTTCATATAACTGAAATCTGTCCTTTTGCATCTATTTCTCTTATTTAATACTAATATTTCTCTCATTTAAATACTAATATTTAATATTTAATTCTCTTTTTAATACTAAAACTTAGTATTAAATTTCTTCCCTCTTCCAGGTCGTCACAGTACTTCAAATACTTCAAGATATCTATACCTTCCCTTTCTAAGTTATCTCTTCCCCAGGACAGCCATTTCTAATTCCTTCAGCCAATTGTCAAGAGAGTTTTTGTATATGCCTGGAATTCTCTCCTCATTGTCACCCCATGATTTCCCTGGTTTCTGTCAAGTCTCAGATAAAGTCCTACCTTCTGCAAGTCTTTCCTAGTGCTCTTAAATCTTTCCTCCTAGACTATTCCCAATTCATTCTCTGTACATCTCATTTGTGTATAGTGGCTTGCATGCCATCTCCCCCTTTAGACTATGAACTCCTTGAAAGCAGGGACTGGTGTTTTGTTTTTGTTTTTCTTACTTTTCTTTGCTTACCCCATTGTTTAGCCTAATTGAAGCAAATTGACTTGACCTGAGTAATGTTCAATTTAGTTAAAGAAACTTCCATCCTCAAATAAATCTGAAGAATAATAGCACACAATATCACAAAAGCTAGAAAGACCTTCCTCTAATAGCTGACAGGGAAGAAAGCCAAACAAAATACCCAGGAGGCATTGAAAGATTGCAAAATCTATTTCACAGACTATAGAAAAAGAATATAGTAAGGGAAACATCATTTTCTGAGGATAGAGATAAAACAACCCTGAAACTGATGATGGAGGTGGTTGTAGTATCAATATAGATTCAACCTTAAGACAGGTAGTTGAACTTGGGACCACAAATAAGAATATGGTCCTTCTTTCCCAAGGTTTAAATCCAGGGAAAAGTTAAGAGTAGTGAAAAAAGGTAGCTGTAATGCTACTCCAGTTTTGACTGGAAACTTAAATATACAGATATTGAGGGCATAATAAGATGGGTTTCAGGGTGGGAAGAAAGAATGGAGAGAGGAAACAGAATTTGTCCCAAATTTAAGGAATTTTGTTTGTTTTCATTGCCTTAATGGAGATACAACAGGATGTGATGGGCTACAGGGGCTACTTTATGTTCTAGGCCCTATAGGTAATGTGATAATACTTCAATCGGTACCTTGTCTATGAGCTTTATATGTGGGTCTTTTTATCATTGTTGGCATTTTCCACTGTGAAAAATCTCCTAATTTATATGCTTCCAAATATCCTGTCTCTTTGATTTAGAGGAATCAAGTAGGAACTTACTATTAGTCTTGACTAATTAGAAATAAACATTCTCCAAAAAGAGAGGAAATTCTGATAAGTATTGATTTTCTTTACACAGTTGAATTTTGCCTCTTTACACCTATACTTTGCACCTTTGCATCCTTTTATAAATATTTATCTTATTACAGGAAGTGAGGAGAAATATTAACTTTTTAAGTTCAGATCAAAAGCAGAAGCTTATATTTGAGGCTAAGATTGTTTTTCTTTCCACAGAGGAATGATTCTTATTTCTTTCCTCTATTATTCCCACCTAATTTTAGCATTTGATATTGGAGATCTTTCCTTATTTCAATTCCTTGGATTTGTAATGTGAATCTTAAAGCAATAGAAATCTAACCCTGACTTGGGATTGAAATGATGAGAGGTCAGTTTTCCTTTAGTTGGTTGCTCCCAAAGGGCATGTACAAAGTTTACCAGCTTTCAACAGTCACGGAACCCAGCCACCAACTGTAACCTTCCAGGATGGATCTGTGCCTTTTGCTGACCTAGGGGACTATAGTTATTCATTTCCATCCTCTGCATAGAGGTCTAGACATCTTGACTCATATTCTATATCTTTCAATGATTGCTACTCTAGATAGCTGGAGATCCAATAAGTTCAATTCAATTTAAAAAAGCATTTATTGACCTCCTTTCTACGCTATGCAAGGCACTGAAGAAAAAATGTTAAAAAAAAAAAAAGGAAAATAGTCCCTTGACTTTCTTTCCCTGTTGATGGGGAACCCACTATCTCTTTAGGAAACTCTCAACTTTTAGACAGTATTGTTTCTTTAATAAAGAAGGTTTTTTTTTTTCTCACACAAAGACTAAGGTTGCCTTTTGGCAACTTCCCTTCATTGTTTCTAGTTCTCTGGGGACAAGTGGAACAAGTCTAAATTTTCCTTCCCATGACAGTCCTTTGGATATTTGAATAATATTATCATATCCAACCTAAATCTTTAGGCAAAACGTTCTTTAGTTTCTTTAATTCTGATGTTGCATGAACTTGAGATCTTTCATCTTCTGGTTGCCTTACATTGAATACTTTCCAGCTTGTTAATGTTCTTCCTAAATGGAGGTGCATAGAAGTGAACATAGTATTCTGCATGTGGTCTGACCAGGCAGAGTACAGAGTGGACTATCACTTGATTTATAATGAGTTTGTGGTCCACTCCAAACCCGAGTTCATTTCCAAATTTCTATCTGACCATATCCTTGTGAAATCTAGCCTGTAACTTGTGAGGTTGACTTTACAAACTTGTACATTGCATCCCTATCAATTTTCATCTTGTTAAATTCACCCAAATGTTCTAGCTTACCAAGATAATTTTAAATTCTGAACATCATACAATGGTGACTATCTTTTCAAGTTTTGTAATATTTGCAAATTTGACAAGTAAGTTATAATGAAAATATTAAATAGCATAAAGCCAAACATAGCTCCCTGAGGCAATCCAGTGAAATCTTCCTTGCAAGCTGATATCAAATTGTTAATGACTTCTCCAAGTGTTCATTTAGTTCTGACTTCCCTTCATTGTACTATTTTTTAAAATTCCAAATCTCTCTGTCTCTTCCAGAAGAAGAGGATGAAATTGCTTGATAGGTAATTGGTACTTAATACTTATTGAATTGAACTTCTTTGCTATTACACAGGGAAATTTCTACAGCATTCTTATGGTCTACCAATTTAGTGGCTCTATCCAATAAAGAAATGAGTTTGGTCTACACCATCTGCTTTTGATAAAACTGGGCTGGCTCTTTCTAAGTGTTGCATCTCTTTGTAGATCTTCACTAAATTCTAGACCAGATCTTTTTTATATTGTAATTCACCAACTTGTAGTACAGGATTTTTCTTTTATTAGGCTTTTTTAAGAACTAGTTTGAGTTTTTTTTTGTTTTTTGTTTTTGGCATGAGCATTACTGCCATTGTCTATTGATGCTACTTATAATTAGCATGAGAGCCTATTGATAGATTCCTTTATTATTCTGCATCTTTCTACATTCTTTCCTCTTCTCTTTGCCAGTGATGTCACTATTGACCGATTTAAAAATCTACAAAGCAAAGAGAATAAAAGTAAATCCCTATTAAGTTTTCAGTGTGAATTTTCATTTTCAAAAAGGCTGATATTCTTTAGTTGACTTGGTCTTTAATAGTCATCAGAGGAAAACTCATTCCTTCAATGTACATCAATAAGAAAGAAAAATATAAAATTCATGAGCTGTGTGCATTTAAAAATGAAAGCCAACTAATAAGTAAACCTAAAATAAGAGGAAGAGGAAGAAATTAAAAATCAGAGAAGAAATAAACTAGAAATGAAAAATATCTGTAGAAATGATAAAACTAAAAGCTGATTCTTTGAAAAGTTGATGAACCTTTAGCTAATTTGATTAAAAAGAAGAGATTACAAAAACAACAAAACAGAAAATGAGCAAAGTGAAGTCACAACCAAACTGGAATTAGTTTTTAAATTCTTTTCCTCTGCTTTGTTTTTTTTTTTTTACCCTTGATCAATGAAATTTATTTATTTTTTAAAAATTATCTTTTATATTTATTTTTAGTTTATGTCATTCATTTCCACAAGATTTTGAGTTACAAATTTTCTCCTCATCTTTCCCCTATCTACCACCCCAAAACAGTGATCTCACTGTATACTCCCTCCTCCACTCTGCTCTCTCCTATATCCTCCCCCATTGCCCCTCTGACTTTCCTGAAGGGCAAGATGGATCACCATACCCCAGTGCCTCTATATCTTATTTCCTAGGTGCATGTAAATAATAATGATAATATTTTTTAAACATTTAATTTTAAAACTTTGAATTCTAGATTCTTTCCCTTCCTCCTTCATCACCCACCTGAACTGGGAAGATAAGCAATTCAATATAGGTTCTACATGTGTAGTTATGCAAAACATTTCCATAGTGGATATATTGTGAAAAACTAACTATATTTCCCTCCCTCCTATCCCTCCCCCGACTTGTTCTATTTTCTACTTTGACCCTGTCCCTTTTCAAAAGTGTGTGCTTCTAATTACCCTCCCCTCCAGTCTTCCCTCCCTTCTATCATCCCCTCTCTTATCACCTTCCCCTCTACTTTCCTGTAGGGTAAGACACCCAATTTAGTGTGTATGTTATTCCCTCCTTAAGCCAAATTCCATGAGAGTAAGGATGACCCATTCCCTTTTGCCTTCCTGTTCTTCCCCTCCATTGTAACAACTATCCCTTGCTTCTTCTATATGAAATAATTTACCCCATTCTGTCTCCCCATCTCCTCTCTTTATATTCCTCTCTCACCTCTTAATTCTATTTTTTAGATATCATCCCTTCCTATTCAGTTGATCCCCTCATTCTCTTCTCATCGTAGTGGTTCTGAACCTCAAATGCCAAAGTACAAATCTCCTTTCCTCATGCAAAACTTCCTTCTCCCTTTTATTCTTCTGAAAATTACTTCCCAAATACCTTACTTCTTCTGCTGGAACGCCTACTTCATAAATAACAAATCTGCTTTTCATCTTAAACCTTCTCCTTTTCTCCTTCCATCTTCTGGTACTTACTGGTGATGCTGGGGGAGTTGGAATATTTCTTCTTCCCCATTGTCACAGATTATCACTATCACTCAGCAACCTTGCCTCTTTTTTAGGTTTATTCAATACAACTTTATCACCCAGTCAAGCTAGTAGCTATTAATCTACTGATCCTAAGGATATTTTCTTCTTCAATAAAGTTCAGTGTCTCACATTATTTATGTCTTCCACAACTCCTTCTTTCAATACTAGATGACTTTAATATGTATACTCATAAGTCATCAAATAGCTTAACTTTCTTGTTTCTTAGTATATTTGATTCTCATTTCCTGCTCTTCCACTCCACTGAAATATTAATATTCCTGCTCGTCATTCTCCTTAAATGCTCCACTTCCATGTCCATGAACTCTGAAATTCCTTTATTTGATCATAACATTAAAAAAAATCATTCTATATTTCTCTTTGCTTTGTGTCCCCTCAGCTTGTTCTTTGTCGCCATCATGACTTCTAAACCGTCCACTCCTCAGTTCTTTCCCAAACCATTACAACATATTATCTGACCTCATCTCAAACTCTTTGTGAATCATTTTAACTCTACACTATCATCTACACTTGAATCTCATCTTGTACAAGAAGACTCGAACAAAAGGAATAAAGATGAAAGAGTAAAAACCAGAATGCTTCCGTGTGTATTCAATCAGTATCAGTTCTTTCTCTGGAGGCAGATAGTATGCTTCATTATTAGCCCTTTGGGATTGTCTTGGATCATTATATTGCTGAGAATATCTAAGTCATTCATA
>JAQQSU010005282.1:0-13840 GCA_028627135.1 Pseudochirops cupreus | reverse complement strand
TGCCATTCATTTCTATTTTGCCATAAGTAATTTTTGTGCTCTTAATGCTTATTGGTTGCTAACAGGTGAGCTGAATCAAATATGCTAGAAGAGATATGTTCAGATGCTGCCAGACTTATCTGGTCTAGGGCACAAATCAGTGACGTTAAGGATCATTCTTCATGTTTGAATCTGCTCTATCTGGTCTCATGGTATACAGGGATTGCATTTTAGAGGTTCATCTGGGATATTTTTTCTTTTTGGCTCTTCTGAGGTACAATCTAAATGCACTTAAAGTCTTACATTGAGATGTACTACTTCTGTACTAACAGTCTGCTTACCCTCTACATTGACTTATAAACAGCATAAGCAATGATTTTTGATTTGCCATTTACTAAATATTTTAATTACATTTTGAAGGATGCTGCATTCTAGACAAGACAACTATCCAAAATTGAGGTAATTAATTTTTGAAGGCAACCACGCTTATATATGCATTTTTCATAGTAGAAATTAATTATTCTCAAGATAACTGTCTTTTCTCCTGCAAATTAGGACATTTCTC
This sequence comes from Pseudochirops cupreus, assembly GCA_028627135.1. Taxonomy (NCBI): domain Eukaryota; kingdom Metazoa; phylum Chordata; class Mammalia; order Diprotodontia; family Pseudocheiridae; genus Pseudochirops; species Pseudochirops cupreus. The sequence continues at coordinate 13,296 of JAQQSU010005282.1, read as the reverse complement.
CCCTAATTAAGTGAAATTGCCTGTAGGAGATTATCACCACTGAGCTAAGGCACTCACTTCCTTCATGAGTAATTCCATTCATCAAGAGAATAGTTTAAAATAGAAAAAAACAGTATCTCCTGTATTCTATGTGCATAGTGAAATATAAGAACATGCATTTAGAAATATATTATCATATGCAGATGCTCTTTATATGCATATATAATGAACATTTAACTCTAAACTTTGACATAAGCAGTCAAAATAAGTCTCTGTATGTTCACAATCTACAGAATCTCAGAGTTGGGGAGGAGCTCACAGGCTTTCTACTCCAAAGCATTCCTAAATAGGTCTGCCTTGTACATCTGACAAATGGAGAGTAAACCTCCATTTGAAGATCTGCAGTAGGTAGAAATCTGCCACCTCCTGAAACAGTATATTCCATTTTTTTAACCTTAAACATTTTAGTTATTTTTTTAGTCCATCTTTGTCATTTTATTTTAATATATTTTATTTTTCAGCAATTACATGTTAAAACAATTTTTTAGGGGCAGGTAGGTGGCACAGTGAATAGAGCACTGGCTCTGGAGTCAAGAGGACCCGAGTTCAAATCCAGCTTCAGACACTTAACACTTTCTAGCTGTGTGACCTTGGGCAAGTCACTTAACCAAAATTGCCTTGCCTTCCCTCCTCCCAAAAAAAAAATTTTAACATCTGGGTTTTTTTAAAGTTTTGAGTTCCAAATTCTATCTCTCCCTTCCTCCTTCCTCTCTCTCCTTTCTGAGATGATAAGCAATTAGATACAGGTTATATAAGTGCAATCATGTAAAACATTTCCATATTAGTCATTCCAATAAAAGAAAAAGGATAAAAGGAAGAAAGTGAAAAATAGCATGCTTCAGTCTGTATTCAAACAATAACAAAAAAAATTATCTGGAAGCAGATAGTATGTTTCATCCATTTGTTCTCTGGGATTATCTTGGCTCATTGTATTGCTGAAAATAGCTAAATCATTCACACTTCATCATCACACAATATTGCTATCAATGTGTACAATGTTCTCCTGGTTCTGTTCATGTCACTTTGCATCAGTTCATATAAGTCTTTCCAAATTCTTCTGAAATCGCTCTGCTTGTCAATTCTTATAGCCCAATAATATTCCATCACAATCATATGCCACAGCTCATTTAGCCATTCCCCAATTGATAGGCATTCCTTTGATTTTTAATTCATCACCACAACAAAAAGACTTCCCACAAGTATTTTTAGTGCATTCCACTTTTAGGAAGCTCTAATTAGGAGTTTTCCCCTTATGCAACCTTTTCTACAACTTCCTAGATCTGCCCTCAAGGGTCAAGCAGAAAAAAATAATCCTTCCAAATGACGACCTTCAGGAGTTATCCCTTTAATAATAACATGATGTTCTAAAATTTTGCCAATAATCAAAGTCAAGATTGCCAGATAGAGTTTATAGACTCTACCTTCCTCACCTATTTGATAACTGGAGCAATACCCAACTATTTTTGGTCCTAAAGTACTGTGTTATTGTCTACACTCTTTCAAAGATCTTCATAATTGAATAATTATTATAACTTCATGTAGTTCATGCATACCTTGTGACTTGAACACTCTGAAGGCAGCCTCACATTCTTCTTATCACTTCTTCACTTACCCAGGATTTCTCCTAAACATCTTTGTTCTAGGCTGAAAACTATTCTCCTTGTTAGAGAAGTCAGAAATAAAATTAAAACTTCCTTTTTTATTATCTATTATAATTGTTCATGATACCCCAAGCACTGGCCCTATCCCTTTTTTGATCTTCTCTGCATATATGTTAAAAAAGGGAGGTGGGGATGGAAAGAAGGAGGTGCAAGTCTTGTTTCTATTGAAGTTTATGGTCAACCTCAGTTCATTGTGAATTTGAATGTAACTTAATACTATCCTCAAAGACTATAACATTTCAGTTTACATAAACAAGCATTTGCTAAATATTTACTCTTTGTAAGGCACCATTCTTTATATACAGCCTTGCTTGCATCTTCTGAACATATCTTTCTAAAAGCATAAGTTGGCCATGTGAATCCACGTTACTTTTTTTTCTCTCTCATCACAATTACCTAATTTTGTGTGATCCCAATTTCATTGGTGGGAGCCTCTACTTATCACAAATATTTTAAAGAAAAATAGTAAATATCTTTAAAAGCAACTTGTCATGGGGCGTGGTAAACACCCACAATATTTTCTAATGGAGGCCTAAAGTTGGCAGATTGTTTGAGGTCAGGCATTCTGAGCATCGGTCTGCTAAGCTGATTAGGTGTCCAAACCAAGTCTGGCACCAATCTGGTAAGCTCCTGAGATCAGGTAAGTCACAGGGAAGTCTGAGGTGGATCAAACTGATATAGATCAGATATGGTGCATGGAGTTGTGTCTATGAGTGGCCACCGAACTTCCAGCCTGGACAAGATAAATTTTAAAATGAAACAATATAAAATAAGAAAATGTGTCCTATAGAATTTTAGTCTAAGTATTCCATTTATACTTCCTCTGAAACCTCTGGAATCCTTTGACATTTAATTCTTCTATCTTTCAAAAAGAGCACATGTTAAGAATGTCACATTCCTTCTTTTATATCTCAGACTACATGCTGTGATGAACAGTTATACTGGGCAAAGCTGTAGGACCACAAAAATGCACTAATTTGCATGTTGTTCAGACAGTACACAAGACAATACTTCCTAGGTCTTCTGCCTTTTGTCTGACTGTACATAATAGCCCCAGACTCTTTTCCTACTGGTATTCCCAGTTCCAAGACCAGCATTGGGATAGATTCACCTGATCCCAGTAAAGCAGATGGTGTTTTTCCTGGGTTTGCTCAATCTCAGCTTCAGCCAGTGCTGCCAACACCAAAAGCAATTGACAATTCAATTAGAAGAAAAAAAATAAGGCAGTCATAGGTCATAAAATTTAGAGCTGGGAAAGAACATAGAGATCATCTAATTCAACCCCTTCATTTCACAGGCTAAGAAACAGAGCCCCAAGGAAGAGAAGTGACTTTCCAAATACTTGGAAACTCAGAGGCAAAGCAATGCTTTCCAACCAGTTGTTCCAGCATTTTGCAGACCCTTGTTGTGTCTACACAGTCAAAATAGTTTACATTTTTTTTAAAGTGAAACTTAGCCAAACGACTGTTACTTTGAAAAAACAACTCACTGGATTCAAACAAGCCATTATAACCCATTGCTTTCAAAATAACAGATTGTTTGGCTGAATTCAACTGGTTCGATGTGTTGATTCCTATTGCTGTTCCAAATCGCTTTGTGGGCATGGATGAAGCCACTGCTTTAGTTACTGGTACAGCTAGGAAATCTGCCTTATTTATAAGAAAAGGAAAATCTCTTATAAAACAAGAAAAAAAATTGCATTAACCCTTTAAGGAAAAAGAAGGGGTACAGGTGGGAAGATGGGGTTGGAAATCTTTTTTGTTACCCATGGAGTCTATGGTTAGCCCCAGTGCATCATGAATTTTAATGTAATTTATGGTACTTTTGTATTCAATTTATTCAACAAGCAATTATTAACTATCTGCTATTATAAGACCCCATACTTTATATATAACCTCAATTACCTGGTCTTGTTTTCATCTTTTGAACATATCTTTCTAAAAATGTAAGTTGTGTTTCTTCAGGCTTAGTTCTACCAGGGTTCCTTTAGGCTTAATTCAATTTTCATAATGTTGCTTAAATGATATAAAATACTAAACAAACATTTATCGTGTGAGTTACAGTCAATTCACCATGCAAAGCTCTAAAGATATATTGATAAATCATATATAGTCACTCAGCCTCAAAGAGTTCACAATCTAGAGAGAGAAAACACAAAGTACCTAAAATTAGCAAAAATATAGCATAAAAATGTATGAGACTTATAAACAAAGGTCCTTAAGAGTTCTGGGAGAAGGATTTGGGAGCAAAAGTGGAGAAAAGGGAGGAAAGGAGAGTGGGAAGTTAAGGACCAACCGCTAATAAAAGTTGATTTTGAGTAATAAAAATGTAAATAAGCATTTAAAGAAAAGATAAAGTTTAAAAAAAAATCTATTCCTGGGGTGGCAAAGTGGTGCAGTGAATAGAGCACCGGCCCTGGAGTCAGGAGGACCTAAGTTCAAATCCAGCCTCAGACAAAAAAACACCAAAAAACCTGGCTATGTGACCTTGGGCAAGTCACTTAACTCCAATTGCCCCTCCAGAAAAAAAAGGCAAAAAAATTTATTCCTCCCAAGTGATACAAGTTTTTCCAGACCCTACACAAGTCACTTAAACCTGTTTGACTCAGTTTCTTCATCTGCAAAATGGAGGTAGTAATAGGACCTACCTCTCAGGGTTGTTATGAGGATCAAATGAGATAATAATTATAAAGCACTTAGCAAAGTACCTGGTACATATTAAATGCTATACAAACATTATTATTATAATATTAAATTTATTGTTAATAATATTATTGATTTTATTATGAATATTGTTATTAATTTTATTAATAATATCAATTTTATTATAAGAATACCATGATCTTTATCACCTCCACATTGTCAGTCCTACTGACTAACGATAGTGATGACAAAGTATTTCCCACTAGAAGCCAAAAGGTCAGTATCACCTTGGCTCAGATGAGCACTTTGAACCTAAAATTAAACTTGTTCAGAAAAAAGAGTCGATGAATTCTTGCATAAACCCTTATTCAGTCCTCAATGAGCTCAGGACACAGAGTGAGAACCTTCCAATTAAGTAAATGGACACAGTCCAAATCAGAATGATTGCACTTAAAAACAGATCTAGGGTTCCCGTCCTGCTGCCATTGTGACAGTCTGAATTATCTGCAACCACTTACAAACACATCCAGGCAACAGGCCTACAGCACTAGCCATGGGGCCAAGGATTACGGAAACTCAGGGTAACTCCAAAAAGAGATCACACTGGATTTGTAAACTTTGGGCAAAGCAAAAGCTTTCAGCTGGGCATGTCTGTCTGTGAAAAAGAGCCAGGGATTTTTTTCCCCAAAAACTGCTGTTGCTTTTCACATCTGACTCTTTCAGATGTCTATGTTTGTTTAAAGGTTCAGGGCCAGGTAGCCGAAAAAAAATGTAATTTTCTCTGTTTATTTATAGGTCAGTCCTTTTAAACAACCAGTGCTCAAAGATCTCATTTCTTACCTGGAAGTGGCAAAGGGAAACTGGGCTGGAAACAAGCCCAGCCTAACAAAAGCCTCTAAACCTTATTCAAAATCGTTTTAGAGCCAAGGACATTTTTCTGAATCTACTCCAAACTAGGATGAAGATACAAGTATCTGTTTGTTTGTTTGGGTTTTGTTTTTGTTTTTGTTTTTTTGCAATGTATGCTTAACATGTGACAGATTTCCCATTTAGGTCAGATGTATAGATCCCACCTATGGGTCTTGGTTGAAGAAAGTTGTTCCTTAATGTCAAAAATAGTACAGAAAAACAACTCATTGACCAAATTGGCACCCAAACTTTCTTTCTTTTGAAGCCCGCCAATTTTTTCATTTCATGCACTGACTCTTGGAGAACAAGAATAAAACAAATTAGCAAATTAGGGTCCAAACTATCTATATCATCTTTATTTTCCTCCTGTTAATTCTCTTTCAAATATCAAGTACCTACAACCCTTTAATAGTCTATTTTCTAATGGAAACTACAATTTTTCTTCCAGAAAAAGGGAGTACTTCCTTTGATTAAAGAAATGGACATTTTCTTATTACTATGTTTTTTATTTACTATATTCTTATTACTATATTTCTAAGTTATGACTATAGAAGATTAGATCTACTTATTTGAAACTTATGTATAGGTTTTGCTTATGCTATGTTGAAGGCCACATTCAAACACATCAAAAAAGGGAGGGGAGAGAAAGGAATGAGTGTTTATATAGCTGCCATTACATGCCAGGCAGTTTTAAGCACTTTTTTTTTTTATAAATACTGCCTCAAATGATCTTCACAACAATCTGAGAGGTAGGCGATACTATTTTTTTACTGTTGAGGAAATTGTGTTTTTTACAGTTGAGGAAACTGAGGCAAACAATGGCTAAGTGATTTGCCAGGGTTACATAGCTAGTAATGTCCAAAGCCTAATTTGAACCCAAGACTTCCTGACTCCAGGCCCCAAGCTCTATCCCTTCCCTTTTCCTTCCTTCCTTCTTTCATTTTTCCATATCATTGCCTTCCCCTATACCACTTACTGCCTCTAAAAAGGGAAAGGAAAGGGAAAAAGAAAGAGAAAGGGGGAAGGACAAAGGGAGGGAGTGGACGAGAAGAGAAGAGACTCTGGTTAGATCAAATCTGAAATAGGATATTTAGTTCAGGATGCCAGATTTTAGGCAGGACATTGACAAAGGGGAGCATACTCAGGATCAGGGTCAGGTTAAAGGAACCTAGGATTCAATAGAAGTCCTCTGGCAGTGGTCTCCAACCATTTATAATCATGCTCTCTTATCAATAAAAAAAAAAGTTTAAGTATGGAAACCATATATATGCATGCTAATAAAGTATGTGTGTTTAAAAACCGGCACACCAAAATAGACATTTTAAAAGGAAGGGATAAAGACTAGATAATATTTGATGCTACATTAAATGGAGTCACTGGAATTTATTGAGTAGAAAAGCATCCTAGCCAGACTAGTGCTCAAGGAATAACAGCAACTGTGTCTGATGCTGACAAGCAAAGCATCATTTTCAAAAGCATCCCTTCACTTTGCCCACGTTGAGAGACTTAAATGTCTAGTTACAGGTAGAACATCGCCCCCAAAGTACTGCCCTGGAGCCATCACCGTGTCAATGGGATTCCAAAACGTTGCTTTCTCCCTCAGCCTCACTTTCCATGTATTCTATACACATACCTACATGGGATTTCTATTACGCAGAAAATCTTTAAAATAATTGTTGTGATCAATGGATTTTTTAAGACCTTTGAGCAAAGTTCCCCTGAAGTTTAGAAATGGCACTTGACAAAGATTTCTTCTCTGCTTATTAATAAACTGAGAGGTGAGTATTAAAGGTCCAGGTATTTGCTACCTTTTATTAAGTACTTACTCCTTTCCAAGGCATTGTGCTAAGCACTGAGGATACAAAGGAAAAAGAAAATATTAAATCAAAATGAGGCCTGCCTTCAAGAAATTTATATTCACTCCAAAGAGTAGAATAGTTCTTCAATTTGAAATGAACTGCTACCATCTCACGGATCCTGATAATTTTTCATCCCTTTAAGACAATGTGAAACAAACTGTTTAATGATGTTCACATAATTAATCCACAATACATTAAGCACCATATTTGCAAAGGAAAATACAACATTACAGATAAAGAATGTTCTTCCTCACCATCTTCACTCTGATAAAGGGAAGAATGAAACATCTGTCAACTTATAGTCATAGAGAATCATCCATTACAAGTTAAAATTAGAGTTTATTTTCCTAGTGTTAGTCATTCTTTCCTATCCTTATTAGCCTCCCTGCTATGCTTGTCCTGTTTCATTACTTACATGTTTTAAATATGCCTTGCCTCTTCTGAAACCCAAGTGAAAACACATGCAGGTCAATGAATGAACAAGTACAGTTTACATGACTTTATTAAAAGGTCAGAGATTTAATATTTTTTTTCTCTAAGAACTGTACTCAATTTACAAACCTCTTCTACATTAACAGAGTAAAGCCTCTTTTCGTTTTTAAATACCATAGAAATCCATCTTTCCAATGTAAGTATTGAGAAGGGTTTGTAAGACTGTATCCAGGGATATTTTTGGAAGCAAAAAATTCACAGCTATATAGACTTGCTTGTGAGTTAAATAAACTTTCTAACATAATGTCTTCTTTTCTATTTTCCCCCTTTCTCCTTAAAGTTTCAACATGAACAAAGTAATTTATAGGCCAGTGTTGGATCTGGTATCGCCTTACTATTCTGGTAAGACATTTGCTGAGTAAGTATCAAAGCCTTTTTTCTTTTCTTTTCTCTCCTTTCTTTCCCTTTTCTTTTCTTTCCTTTCCTTCCCTTTTCTTTTCTTTCCTTTCCTTCCCTTTTCTTTTCTTTTCTTTTTTCTTTTCTTTTCAAGCATCCACCTGTATACACTATTCACACAGCTATGCCAAGCACTGTACGCAGCCATTTAAACAAAACATAACCCCTGCTGCAATGAGACAGTGGTTCTCTGAAAGCAATCTGCTGAGATCCTCCTCATAACCAAAGGAATTTTTCCTCTCTGTGTTCATGTTTAAAATACAGCAGTTTCAGTGTTGGCATGCAGAAGTTACTTGAGTGCTTATACTGATGAGATCACTGAACCATGGAAATACCATCCAATACAATGCCATTCATTCAAATTTTTATTGTTGTTTGAAAAGCATATGAAAGCACATGAGGTGAGGGAAGAGGGGAGGTTATTTGCTTGCCTAAGTGGTCTTGGAACTAAAAGAATTTGAAGATATAATTCGACAAGCATTTACTGAACACTTATTCTGAGTGAAGCACTGGACATAAAGAAAAAAATGAAAACCTGTCTCTGCCCTCAAGGAGCTTACATTTTACTGGGGAAACATGAACATAGACAAATAAATAAAAACAAACTTAAGGAGGGAGAAAACATCAACAACTAGGGGCATGGGGAAAGGTTTCCTATAAGTGATGGCAGTTGAGTTGAACTTTGAGAGAAACCCAGGATTCTAAGATGCAGAGAAAAGGAATCATTCCAGACATGCAGAGAATTCCTTCCCTAGAACTACATGTGAAAAGAGGAAGGTAAACAGACAACAGGAAAAAAAAATAAGTAGAAACATATATTAAGTCTGATTCTCCTCCTTGCAAGGGGGAAGCTGTATAGTTACAGAATTATTTTTCCTCACAAAGTGGAAATCCTGAAATTGCCTACTATGGCTAAAACTTCCAGTTCTCTAGTCCCTCCTATGAACTTTGTCTTCATCCTCAGTGTGACCTCTACTTGCTCACCCCTATTCTGGCTTAGCTTCTCACCCTACCCAGCATGTCCCCATAAGGGCAGTCATTTTTATAAGATTGTAAATTGGGGGAGGGTTAGGAAGGGAGTGGTGAAGGTAGATGGGATAAGAGTGTCCTAATCTGTTATTTCTTCCATGTGGATTAACTCCAGGTATAATAAATTCCTTCTACCAATGCAATTTAGCAACTAGTTTGTAACTTAAAGACTTAGAAAGATGCTGAAGGTAACATAGCCAATATATGTCTGAAGTATTACTGGAACTCAGATCTTTCTGATTCTAAGGCCAGTCCTTTATCCACTATATCATATCGCCTCTCAAGTGACAAACTATGGATTTGACAGGCTGTTTTGGACATGGGTATTTCATAAATATATGTTTAAGGGACCTTAAATTTAATTAGGGCCTTGCCCTTCAAATTCAATTGATTGGTCCTTGCTCATTGCCAACCTTGGTTAATTCCCTTTGCTTTCTCTGTTCCCACTCCAAGAATTAAGTGTTGCCGGGCACATTAGAAATGTATATTGTTGAACCTTGGCAAGGACTTCACTGAAAGTCAACATCTATTTAACCATCACTAATTATCTCCCAACTCTATTCCCCACATTAGAAATATCAAACCTTTTCCATTCTCCTCAAGCCTCCAATCTCTACCTCTTCGGGCTTATTGCTCTTAGCACATATTACAAACTCTGAGGCCCTTCTGTAGCAAATGTGTCAACAGAAATGGAGTCAATCTCTCTTCCATATCCCCTCCACCAATAAAAGATGGGTAAGAAACTCTAGGATACACATAGCAGAGGAGAACGGGGGAAATGGGAGAAAGGAACAGACATGTATGTAATGCCTACTACATGCCAGATATTGTGGTAAGTACTTTTTACAAATATCCTTACATTTGATCCTCACAACAACCTTGCAAGGTAGGTGCTTTTATTATATCCAGTTGGAAAAACTAAGGCAAATAGAGGTTAGGTGACTTCCCAAGGGTCATACATTATCTGAGGCCCAGTTTGAACTCATCTCTTCCTGACTCTGGACCCAGTTCTCTATGCACTGGGCCACCAGCTGCCTCTGATACAGAATGGTTGGTAGACTATGTAGGACCATATGGCCTGAGACATCACGCAAGGCAGACCAAGTACTCAGTAGCAAAGACAAGAAGCCAAGCTGAGACAGAAGGTGGGGATGAGGCCAATCATGGACCAAAATAAAGGAGCTACCCAGACTACAGGCACCCACTAAGCTAAGGGATACCTTTGGGAAGACTCAGGACTTAAAAATAGGAGGACTGACATCATCCATAGTTTCTGTGATTGGTGAGGAGTGTGACCGAAACTCCTGGCAAGAAATATAGGAGCACAGATTCAGAGTTAGAAGGCCATGTAGCCTAAACTCCCTTTACAGATGTGGGAACTAGAACTCAAAGAGGTTAAATGGCTTCTCTAATGTCACATAGGTAGTAGCCATCAACAAGCTTTCATTAAGCGCCTACTGTGTGCCGAGGCACAATGTGAAGTGCTAAGGACACAAAGAGAAGGGTGGTAAAAATTCTGCTCTCAAGGAACTTTTAGTCTAATGAGGGAGACAACATCTATCAATCAATGAACATTTAAACACCTACTATTTGCTAGGCACTGTGCTAAACTTTCCAGGAAACAAAAAGAGGCAAAATTCAGTCCTTGACCTTAAGGAGCTTACGATCTAAACAACATGTAAAAATAAGAGATATGCAGGAAAAGCAAGACATAATCAACCAAGGGAAGGCACTAGCATTAAGGGTGATCAGGAGGGATTTGAACCTAGGTATTCTGACTCCAACTCCATTGTTCATTCCACTGAACCAAGCTGCTCACAAAGATGGTTTTTCTGTTGTTTGCTAAGGATTTACATAAGGGTTCTTCCTATGTTCTTAAATAGACCTGCTCTGTGTTTAACGTTTTCATTAACCTAATGCTTGGAGGGATGTTGAAGGCTCTTTGAGAGACCCCAAGACATCCTGACATTTCTAGGAGAAAGCCCTGAGTAGGAGCAAAATGAGCTATCAACGTGGAGAACCCCCTGGTCCATCTGTCACTTGGGTTATACTAAAATCTCTCCACTTTTCTTTTTTTTCCATCTCAGATTCTCTGTAGCTTGACACATGATCTCCACTTTCACTCCTTTTTTTAAGGATTAAATGTCCCTCCTATACTGTAAGACTCATCCTTCAGCCTGTGATATTGATCCCATCCCCTTTATTCCTCTAGGAATTTACTCTAACAATCCTGCCCTCTCTTTCTCTTTTATTGTCAATGTTTTCCTCTCTACTAGTTACTTTCTCTCTACCTACATTCCTGGGTCTCCCTTATCATTTAAAAAAAGTCTTTCCCATTACCCTGCTACCCCATCAAGCTATGATTCTTTTTCTTCTTCCTTTCACCATTAAATATCTTTGAAGAGTAGCTTATGGGCAGTAATTCCATTTCCTCACCACACACTCGTTTTCAAGCCTTTATAGTCCAGCTTCCTTCCCAGTATTCTACTGGAAAATGCTCTATCAGGAGGGTCTGATGACCTCCCAATTGTCAAATCTGATAGGTTTTTTAAAAAATCAATATTAATCCCTCCTAATGTCTCTGCAGCATCTGAGATTTTTTGACTATCTTCTCATTCATGAAACTCTCATCCCTAGAGAACATAAGAGATGAGAACAAGTGTAGTAAATTCTTGACATAGTAGTCAGGAGTCCATACTTACTATGGCAGTATGTTTTAGAAAACACTAGGAAATAAGCTGAACTAATTAGAATGAAGCTATGAAAGCCAGGCTGAGGGCAGCTTTTTTTTTAAACCTTTGTGAGGCAATTGGGATTAAATGACTTGTCCAGGGTCCCACATACTGTCAAGTGTTTGAGGCTGGATTTGAACTCAGGTCCTTCTGACTCCAGGACCAGTGTTCTATCCATTGCATCACCTAACTGCCCCCAGGCAGCTTTCTAAAAGGCCCCAATACCAGTTTTCCAGGAACATACTTTCTAATCTCTAAGTACTATGTGAAAGTGAATTATAACATTTGGAGGAGTCTTATATTATTCCTCTTGGTTTTTAGGAGAATTGTGGTTAGAAACAGAACTGATAAGGAAACAAAATTTTTGAAGAGATCTTCTCTTGCTTAATTTACTCAGTTAAACCCAAGAAACTCATGAAAATGAGAGGGAACAATAACAGTGGATACACCATGGATGTATACCTCCATTCCCCATATTACCTCCCCAAAAGCCCCCACAACCCTTACCATTAATAGCCTGTGTGGCAACCAGGAGCCACAGTGCAAGCTGTTTAACTGGGAGGCATAAAAAAATGCAATTAAAACAGGCATTTTATTAAAAAGCCTCAAGCTGCTCATTAACTTGAGCCCCCTTTTGCTGTTCCGGGTTTTATTTCAGAGCTGGTGGTCTACGGCAGGTATTTTCCCCAAATTTGGATTATGAGACCTTATTAATAACATAAGGAGAAACACTTGCTGACTAATTGGAAACCTTCCACTAATGATTAGACTTTTCATCAAGTTTCTAATATGAATTATCTAGTACATTTTATATTCACTCTCTTAAGTAACAAATAGGAAGAAAACGCGGTGAAATACTAAAGAACTGAACTGGGATTCAGGTGAACTGGGTTGAGAACTCGTTCTACTGCTAAATAGCTGAGGGATTGGGGAGAAATTATTTCTGACCTCTCAGCCTCCTCATCTGTAACGTGGTAACATTGATAGATATTCATTGGGAAGTCCCTTACTCACTCTGGTATTTTTTTTAATTAACTTTTGTGTTTATTTTTAGTTTACTTCATTCATTTCCACAAGATTTTGAGTTACAAATTTTCTCCCCATCATTCCCCTACCCACCACCCCAAAACAGCAATCTCACTAAATACCCCCTTCCCCAATCTGTTTTCTCTTATATCCTCCCCCATCCCCTCTCTTACTTTTGGGTAGGGCAAGATGGATCTCTATACTCCAGTGCCTGTATATCTTATTTCCCAGTTGCATGTAAATAATAATAATAATAATAATTTTTGAAACATTTATTTTAAAACTTTAAATTCCAGATTCTTTCCCTTCTTCCCTTGTCTCCCACCCTTACTGGGAAGATAAGCAATTCAATATAGGTTGTACACGTGTAGTTATGCAAAACATTTCCATAGTGGATATATTGTAAAAGACTACATTTCCCTCCATCCTATCCCGCCCCCCTCACTTGTTCTATTCTCTACTTTGTCCCTGTCCCTTTACAAAAGTATATGCTTCTAACTACCCTCCCCCC
>JAQQSU010005281.1:0-13840 GCA_028627135.1 Pseudochirops cupreus | reverse complement strand
CTGCCTCCTTGCCAGTCCTGGAAATATCATTCTTACCATAATTAGGGAGGTGAGGCAGCCCCTACATACAGGGGAAGGGTAGGGTTAGGGGACCAGAGGCAGTGGGTACAGCAGATAACCCTAATGAAGACACCACCTTTTCCTCCTCTGGGGCTTCCTTTAATTAGAAGATAAAACCAGGGAGTACTAGAAGCTCTTAACTGGTGTTTATGTTGGTCCATTATGTTACCATTGTATTGCTGGAAGGAGGTGCAAACTAGAGAAGCAGGTTAGACTTCTTTATGATGGAGCTAAGAAGTTCAGAGTTTCTGGTCTTCTTGGGTGGATATGATTATGTTCCATTGTTCTATGTGTGTATGTGCTAAGCAATGCCATGAGCTGCCAAAGGTCTTGGTCAGAGAAATTCCCGAAGACCTGGGCATCAATAGACTTGGGTCCTAAGGTTATCCCCAGTGTTATCCTTGACCAAACCTTCTTTTTCATCTTTAAAAACATTTTTTAAAATTGTTTCTTACATGCAACTAGGAAATAAGATATACAGGCACTGGGGTATAGAAATCCATCTTGCCCTTCTAGAAAGTTAGGGGGGTTATGGGGGAGCATATAAGAGAGAACAGATTGGGAGAAGTGGTATTCAGTAGGTTGCTATTTTGGGCTGTGGGTAAGGGAAAGATGGGGAGAAAAATTGTAACTCAAAATCTTGTGGAAATGAATGTTGAAAACTAAAAACAAATAAAGAAATTTTAAAACATTTTAAAACAATTTTTAATATTTTATTTTTCCCAATTGTATGTAAAAACAATTTTAACATTTTTTTTTCAATTTTGAGTTCCATATTCTCTCCCTCTTCTCCCTCATTGAGAAGGCAAGTAATATTGGTATACGTACATCATATAAAATATGTTTCCATATTAGTCATGTTGTGAAAGAAAACACAGACCAAAAAAAAACCCTACAAAAAGTAAAGAAAGTGAAAAATGGTATGCTTCTATTTGCATTCCAACTCTATCAGTTTGTCTGGAGGTAGATAGCATTTTTCATCATGAGTCTTTTGAGATTGTCTTGGATCATTGTATTGCTAAGAATAGCTAAGTCATTTGAAGTTGATCATTGTACAATATTTCTATTACTGTATACAATGTTCTCTTGGTTCTATTCACTTCAGTTTACATCAGTTTGTGTAAGTCTTCCGAGGTTTTTCTGAAACTACCCTGCTTGTAATTTTTTTATAGCACAGTAATATTCCATTACAGTCATATACCACAACTTTGTTCAGCCATTCCCCAACTGATGGACAATTCCATCAATTTCCAATTCTTTTCTACAACAAAGAGTTGCTATAAATATTTTTGTACACGTAGGTCCTTTTCTCTTTTCTTCAATTTCTGTGGGATACAGACTTCATGATGGTATTACTGAGTATTACTGGCACAGTTTTATAGCTCTTTCAGCACAGTTCCAAACTGCTCTCCAGAATCACTGGATCAGTTCATAACTCCACCAACAGTGCATTAGTGTTCCAATTTTCCCACATCCCCTCCAACATTTGTCATTATCCTTTTCTGTCATAACCTATCTGACTGGTATGAGGTGGTACCTCAGAGTTGTTTTAATTTGCATTTCTCTAATCGATAGTGATTTAGATAATCTTTTTTCTTATGACTATAACTATAGAAAGTTTTGATTTTTTTGCCTGACCAAGCCTTTTAAGACTTTTTCTGAGATGTCTGTATCAAAAGTCACAGAAGCCAGTCTAGCATCCTCCATGCCTACTTCTTCTGGGCTGGGCCTCACTCAAGCCAGTCCCCTAGTAGCTTAAGTCAGATACAGGAAAAGAATGAAATACTGATCATGAAACAATTAACAAAACATTCAATAAAAGATTTATTCATCCTTAGCTAGAGAAAGATATTCAATAAGGGGATCCCTTGAGGATACCTTGAGTTGATTCAGCTGAACCGAGATCCCTTGCAAGCATCAGACAGAGCACCTGGAACTTCCTGTACATATTTTGTTCTCAAGTGATCAGAAAGTGATATCACCAGCCTGAGTCTTTAGTCCTCTGAGCCAATCAAATCTTGAGGATGTTCTCAAGGAAAAGCTAGCCTAAATCCCACCAGAGATGGGGTTGAAATATTGCTCCCATCACACTGGTCCTCTAAGAATCCTCCACTTTCTCTCCTGAGCCATACTCTTGTGCTCACCATGTGTGCCTCTGCCTGCCTCTTGGCCTGCCTGTCGTCAAGACAAACAAGCTGCTGTTGTACTAAGATAGGAAGCAGATTTTAATGCTCCTCAGATCCAGTTACATAGGCAGCCACTTATTTCATCAATACTTATATCTAAATCTGAACTTAGATTTCCATTATAAATGTAAATTCCATAGATGTGGTCACTGCCCAGGAGCAGCCTTGACTTCATTTGTAACAGGCAGCACAAGGTCATGGAAAGAGTCAGGGAATGTGACTTCTTGCCCCAGCCTTGGCACTTATACCTGTATTACCTTGGGTAAGTATTTTCTCTTCTCTGCTTCTTACTTTACTCCTTTGAAAAATGAAATGGTTGAACTAGATGGCCCAGTTCTAAGCACTTCAGTTGTGTAGTCACAGAAGACACAGATATAATCACCAGGTGCCACTGGAATGTTAAATCACCTGTAAAGATGCTTTGAGCCTTCCTCTCTCAAGCATGGTTACCTCTCTCATTGAGTCAAGAAGGAAACAATGGGATTGGCTTAGAAGAGGAATTAGCTGTACCTTGAGAAGCTTGAGCTAGCTAAGATCTACTGAACCTGAGGTGGTCCAGACTGCACAGAGCAGGAAGAAGATTCTCTCCCCCTACGCCACTGGGTATGGCATCTAGCTCCAGAGCAGGAGATATCACATGCAGTGGTTCTAGTTAAGATCACGAGGAGATCACAGGCAAGATTAAGCATTAAAGTTCAAGGCCAAGAGCTGTTTGTGGACTTGCCTCTGTGACTGGAAAGAGGGAATTTCCCCTCAGACCGCTCGGCCATTGGATATATGTTTCCTTGAGAGCTCCTGAACCACTAGAAGAGACTTCATCAAGTGGGGAACTGAGACAGATGCTTCACTGATGCCTGTACAGAGAGACAGTTACCTGACAGAGGAAGCAGCTTCAAGGAGTTGACTCTAGTATAATGGGGTGGGTCAAACTGAGGCTAGTCTGGTACCTCATGTTTGAGACTGGAATGAAATGAGACACTTGGAAAACATTTGCCAGTTAATAAGGAGATTTACTTAGGTCTAGCAAAGGAAGGCTATTCACTAAAGCTATAATATTGATTTGGCTAAATGTTGCTTTTCTTTGCCCTTGTGTCCTAACGTGACCATTTTGGTAGAAGCCTGAGGAATATCCCAGTGACTATGCATGGGCACTAAGAGCATCCAGAAGCAGTGTCAGTACCTTGAGATTTCAGGCCCCTGAACCAGTTAGGTCTTGAGGATGATTTTATTGCCCTTTAAAGGAAAACTATCCTAGTCTGCATGGGGGAGAGCCTTGTGATATTGCTCCTATTGCATCTAGCAATTAAGGGTTGAACTATATAAATGAGCAGACCCGGAGACCTTTGAGAGACATCGTACCCAAGGGGAGCTGCTGGAAAACTCTATGAAGAGAGGTGAGTGGCCTTCACCACATGTGTATCTAACTTAGTGTACTGAACTCAGCCTTCCCATGGTTGCTTGTGTGTATTTGTGGGGGAGTACACCCCAGGTTTATGGAGGGAGCATTTTATAATTAATGTTTTGCTATACCATTTGAGTAAATATCTTTGCTAAGAGTTAATTGTATATTTTGGCTAATTGTTAAGGGAAATATACCAGTAGGGACTCATGGACTACACATCATTATCCCTGGAACCCAAGGCAATAGCCATCCTCTTGGATGAGAGGGTGACCTAAAGGGGGTACTACACTAGGACAGGGATATTTCTGGTGGATGGACTGGAAGAGAAGCCCTTTGTTACGTCTGCCTTGGGGAACTAGAATGACACTGCGCCCACTGACTATTCCCAGGAGCTAAAACTGAAAGTGAGTGGAATGGAATCCCTGGGTCTGTTTTCATTAGAAGTGTGACATGATTCTTATTAGCTTCATCTGGATTTCTTAAGGGTTGTGGTATGTGGGCTATGGTGCTGTCTTAAAGATTTTCAGGGTTAGTTCTAAGTGTCTTCAGCTGTTAATCTTTCAGTGAGATACACATAATTCAGCCTTAAAGATAAGGCTTGCCCTCTCCCTTGTCCCAGGCCCCTTAGTACCACATAACCTGCCATGAGATTGCTGAACAAAGCTACCTGCACTCAAGAGCACTGGTTTTGATCCTCTTTGACCCCTGAATCAATCACCAAGGAAAATCAATGCCTTCCAGCAATAGAGGGACATCCTCAAGGGGCAGGCTATATATGGAGAAGTAGCAAGACCAAAGGATACAAACATGGACAGGTGGACTGAGGGGAAGGAGCACCATGATTTGTACAATTTGGGGGCGAGAGGCCATTTAGTGTTGTTTGCGTGGTGGTGGTTTGTTTTCTGTTCTGGTCGTCTTCCTGGGCATGGCTGGGGCAATTTTATTTAGTATCTGTATAGATGTTTATATTGTACAAATCTCTTTCTTTAATAGCCACTTGTCTTTAGCTTTGTTGAATTTTCCCGGAACTCGTTTTATGTCCGTGAGGACCACTCATCTTTTATTTGCTCTATACCTTAGAAATTTGGCCACTCAGAGGGCCTGTGTCATGAACAAAGTATGTTCATGATTAGTCTGACAGTCTTAGCTGATCAGGCTATAGTTGTCTGATTTGAACCTCACAACCTTGTGAGGTAGGTATAAATTATTATCTCCATTTTACAGAAGAGGAAACTGAAGCTAGGAGAGGTTAAGTGACTTGCCCAGGGTCACACATGTAGTAAGTATCAAAGACAAAATTCGAACTTGGGTCTTCCTGACTCCAAGTTCAACCCTATCCACTGCACCATCTAATTGTAAGTGAAAGCACCGAAGCAGCCAGGCACCCTGAGGGAGAGACAGGAGGCAGCATGTACCAGACAGGTAATGCCACCACCACCTTGACCACAGTCTCTTCCTCATGCCCCAGTGGAGAAATTCCAGGGCCCTGAACCCAAGAGTCTTGGGACCAGTGATGCTTCCAGCCCAGTGCCCTCCTGGGAAGAAGTTGTAGCCTGCCCACTTCCCTGCAGGTGCTACACACAGCCACAGCTCCTGAAGGCCCAGAAGGCCACCAAGGTCCTTGGCCCCATCAAATGTTTCAACATCCGGGGCAGCTAGGTAGCACAGCGAATAGAGCACTGGCCCTGGAGTCAGGAGGACCTGAGTTCAAATCCAGCCTCAGATACTTAATACTTACTAGCCGTGTGACTTTGGGCAAATCACTTAACCCCAATTGCCCCTCCAAAAAAATTTGTTTCAACATCAGAAACTGATGGGATTTTATCAGTGGAAATGACATTAAGGAAGAGGCCTTACATCTGCATCCTAAGGACTGTGGGACCTTTCCATCTGACGTGCAGCCAAAACCTTCCCTAGGTGTTGTCTCCCTCATTAGAGTGTGAACTCTGTGAGGGCAGGGGCTGTGACCCTTCTGTTTGTATCACCAGTGCTTAGCACCGTGCTACGTACATAGTCAGCACTTAATGATAATTTGTCATTCTTTAGTCCTTCATTAGTCACCCCATGGACTGCAGCTTGCCAGGCCCGGCCCTCCCCTATCTCTTTAAGTCTGTCCATTCTTATGTTTGTTGTTTCTAAGACACTCTCTTTCCATCTCATCTTCTGCCATTCCCTTTTCCTTTTGCCTTCAATCTTTCCCAACGTCAGGGTCTTTCCCCATGAGTCCCATCTTCTCATTATGTGGTCAGAGTATTTAAGCTTCATCTTCAGCATTTGACCTTCCAGTGAAGAGCCCTAATTAATTTCTTTAAGTATTGACTGATTTGATCTCCTTGCTGTCCAAGAGACTCTCAAAAGTCTTCCCCAGCACCACAATCTGAAAGTGTCAATTCTGTAGCGCTCAATGTTCCTTAGGGTTCAACTCTCACAACCATATGTCGCTACTGAAAAAAACCATGGTTTTGACTATACAGACCTCTGCCAGCAAGGTGACATCTCTGCTTTTTAGTATGCCGGCCAGATTCGCCATAACTTTTGTTCCAAGGAACAAGCGTCTTTTAATCACATGGCTGCAGTTGCCGTCTACAGTGACCTTTGAGCCCCTAAATAGAAAATCTGATATTGCTTCCATCTTCTCCCTCTGTTTGCCAGGAATGATGGAACTAGTTGCCAAGATCTTCATTTTTCTGATGTTAAGCTTCAGGCCAGCTCTCACACTCTCTTCTTTCACCCTCATCAAGAGGCTTCTTAATTCCTCTTCACTTTCTGCCAACAAAGTGGGATCATCTGCATATCTGAGATTGTTGGTATTAATCCTGGCTACCTTGTGGCTGACTCTTTGTGACCCAATTTGGGGTTTTCTTAGCAAAGATGCTGGTGTGGTTTGCCATTTCCTTCTCTAGTACTGTTGGATACAGTGATAATAAATTAATATTATATAGAGATACTGATGTATATACATATCACTTTAAAGCAGATATACATATACATATACATTATATGCACACATACATATACATATAGCTTTTAGACAGCTAGGTAGCACGGTAGATAGAGTCCTCGTACTGGAATCAGAAAGACCTGAATTCAGATCCTACCACAGATCCTAACTTACTAGCTATATGACCCTGGGGAAGTCATCTAACCCCTCATAAACTCAGTTTTTTTCAGTGTAAAATGTTACTTAACATAGTGCCAGGCAGAAAATAGACTTTTAAGCCTGCAAAGCACTTTATAAATATTATCTCATATGATCCTAACAACAACCCTGGGAGAGAGTGCTATTATTATCCCAATTTACAGTTAAGGAAACTGAGGCAGACAGAAATTGACTTGATCAAGGTCACACAGCTAGTAAGTGCCTGAAGCCAGATCTAAGTTCAGGTTCTATCCTCTGTTCTACCAACTGCTTTGTTATCAAGATTGGTTAACGGTAGTGATATTAAGGATCTCATTTATGATTCCTAGTGTTATGGGGCTCTTTGGACCCTGTTGGACTCTTTCCTCTGAAGTTATAATTAGGGAGACTTGAAGACATTCTCAGCCAGAAGTAATTAAAACTACACAGGATAAGAACCAGTTTCTGTGGCATAGGTCTCCATGTCTAAATTGCCTGGCCATTGTTCAGTGGATAGCCTTCAGGACTTCTCCCTATTGAGGATAAAGGCCCTCTGTTGGAGGTGCTTATAGCCTTTTCCTTTAAGATTCTGTATACGAATACTAACTCACATACTAACCAAATAAACTTTGGATACCCAAGCATCCAACCTGAGAGCAAAACACCTCAGTTGTGTTGTATCTCTTTATGTGTTTATGCCTGTTTTCTCTAGCAGGTAACTTTAGTCCATTTGCATTTCCCAGAGGAAGGATGACCCTCGTAGTTAGCGTTTCAAGAAGCAAATATAACACACACACACGCACATGCACATGTACACACACACACACCAGACCTGCCCTTCCAAACCTATTTTTGGGGTAAAACCTGTGATTCATTTGTATACTGAGCTTCTGGGGAGGAAATTCCCTTTACCAATGTGTGGGCATGCTCTCTTCACAGCTGTGAGGTTAACACTACTAGGCTCACAGCAGTATTTGTCAGAGAGAGTACTTGAAACCAGCCCTTTCTGACTCTAAGACCAGCCCTATCCACTACAATAGACTGTGTCTCCTCACAGATGTCTTTGTTGTTGTTTATCCTTTAGTCTCAAAGAGGACCAATGACATTGACTTGCGGATGAATTGGATTTAAGTGAGGCTGAGCTGCACAAAGTTGTCTTTGTATACATCACAGGAAGAGTGAGAGAAACCACACACTGGATACTAAGAAATGAATTGAGACCGGCTAAGGAATGTTTATTTAGCCTGGAAAGGACTCAAGGGTGACATTATCTGTCTTCTAGTAGTTGAAGCACTATCGGGTAGAAAGGGGATGAACCATATTGTGTTTGACAGAGTGAGGAGCTCTGCATAAAAGAAAATGTAGATGGGTTGTTCTGGAGGAGGAGGACTTCTTCCAAAAAGGGAGTGCACTCCTTTGGAAGGCACTGGGTTCCTTCTCCCCAAAGGTCATTAGGCAAAGACTGGGTGACCACTTTTCTGATGTGATGTAATGGAGATTCTTTTTTCTAATGTGGGTTAGACTAGACAGTCCCTGAGATTTATTCCACCTCTGGGATTCTGAGATTCATTCCTAGGCAGTGGCCTAGCATGGCTCCCACTGAATCAAGTGAGATAGAAGAGTAGGCTTTAGTCTGATATGTAGAATAAGGTATGGTTTCCAAGGGCTTCCTTCCCTTGGTTCCCATGAGTAGGGTTTTTTTTTTGTTGGTTTTTTTTTTTTTTTGTCTTCCAAAATATTCAAGCTGTATGACTAAACTCTGGAGTGGGTGGCAGGGAGAGGTGTTTCTCTGGGGTGAGTGGAGTGGCCCTTAGGAGTGGCACCAATTGTACATCTCCAGGGCTATCAAAGCAGTCATGCCAGGCCCCAGGAGGCGCACATCATAGGGTGGTACATGAATTATGAAAGAGTCTTCATACTCAGTTTCTTGCTACTTGTATGATATAGCCTGCCTAAGGCTTTCTCTTACCCCTAGGGCAGCAGCTGTGGCAAAGACCACTAGACCCTAAAAATGGATAGGAAATGCCGTCAGCAGGGCCACAACTATGAAAGGCAGGGGCAGTGTGACATTGGCACAGGCTTTGGCCTAGGGTTTTGGCCTGGAGATTTCAATTCGGACCCTCATGCTACACCTCTGGTCCAACATTCATAGTTGCCCATAACTGCCATTTTCTTAACTGGATGAAGATTTACCCAGCTGGTTGTCTGCACTCTGGACTCAGGGCCCCAGGAAGGATTTCCAGAAAGGAGGAAGGAAGGTCTATTGGCTCCAGTTTCTGCACAGAATACCTTTCAGAGTTCTTAAGGAAAGCATGATGGCCTTTGATTCAACCTTATGAATTATACTTTCTCTCCACATGCATTCCTTCCATTTCCCCTCTGCTGTATTAACACCTTGCCCTTAAACTCTTAATGTGCTTGGTAAAGACTTTCCCTCTGGAAATGGGTCACAAAGGTTCAAAATGCAAAAGCCTTCTATTCACTCAATTTCTTGTATCCATAGCTCCATACTTAGGCTTTGGCAGCTGAACTCTAAACATGTTCCCTTGGGTGTCCCACTAGCACCTCACAGTCTCCAAAGCCAAATGCAGACTTTCCCCACATGCTCAGAGTCAGCCAGACAGGAAGCCCTTGTGTGAAGTAGGCCAAGTATCCCGAATTGGGCATGGTAAGACGTGGAGTTGTAGGCAAGGAGTTTGTCTGGATCTGCTCCAGGTAAGGAAGTAGCACCAAAATTGGGGTCAAAGACCCAACAGACCCTGTTGGAGCATGAAAACCCCAATATTTTGGTATGGTAATGGCCCCAGAGCTAGCAGCCAGCCAGCCAACATATTAGGATGCCAACATTGCTAAGACCAAAACGAGATGATGATGGGTTTGTAAGAAGATGTTCAGTATCTCCATACTGGGAATTTGTATATAGCCCCAGGAAGTTAAAAGTGGCATCATTTATTTTGGGAGAAAGTATTGCTGGATTACCCATGAGCAATGGTGGTTGCCCAACACTTTCTTTCACTTGATGTCATCAGCTCCCATGAGTTCAGTTATGATTCCTTTGCGCATGATTCCAAGATCGATATGTCTAGTCTAGTCTTCCTCTCAAGTGCTGTTCTCATATCACCCGCTGCCTGGTGGGTATTTCTAACTAAATGTCCTGTAGACATAACAAAACTGAACTCATTGCCTTTCCCCTGAAACCTTCCCCTCTTGAGAACTTGCCCAAATGCTCTCCTTCCTCATCCCTGCCTAGGAGAATCCCCAGCTTCCTTCCCGATTCAGCTCAAGCCCCACCTTCTGCAGGCAACCCTCCCCTCTCTCCTCAGCTGCTGAGATCACCTTCTCTAGACATCTCTGTCTCCTATGTTCTTTCTGAGCCGTTTTCTCCTCCAGTAGATTATAAGCCTCTTGAGAGCAGGACCTGTTTTTATTTTCCTGTGTATCTCCAGTGCTCAGTGAAGTGCCTGGCACAGAGTTAGCCTTGATAAATCTTGTTGATTAATTGCTGAAAATATCTTTGCCCATTTCCATGACTTTGTCCTGTACCTGGAATGGTATTTTCCCCCTTCTGCCTTGCTCTCAATCTCTGCCTATGGAAATCCTATGCATCCTTCAAACTTTGCTCAGATTCCACTTCCTGTAAGAAGCATTTTAAAATCTCCACCCCCTACTATCATCATCACCATCATCAGTGTAACAATAATTATAATTAGTCATGTTTATATAATGCTACATGCCAGACACTGTGCTAAAGAGTTTATAATTATTCTTTCATTTCATCCTCAGAGCAGCCCTGAGAGCTAGGTACTATTATTATCTCCATCTCACAGATGAGGAAACTGAGGCAAACAGAGGTTAAGTGACTTGTCCAGAGTCACATAGCTAGTGTCTGAAATTGGATTTGAGCTCAGGTATGGCTGACTCCAAGCCCTATGTTCTATCCACTGAGCCACCTAGCTGTCCATAAGATAGTAATAAATAACCTTTTCTTCCCCAGGCCTCCCATAGCACTATGTGCCTCTCTATACTCTTGACACACTTAATTCTGCATTATTAGTTGTAACATAGTTCATGCCCACAAGGTTCAAGGGTGGTCCCTAACACATATTGACTGGGTAACGAAAGATATTCTGGACCAGACCTGACTGAGGCCAGTTTGATGGTCCAGAATCAGGATTACTACAAAGTGTGATACTCATAGACCATTCAACACTCAACAGGAAATGTTTATTTAAGAATAACATGGAAAGGATACTCAGGAAAGCTACAGGGTTAGTTCAATATCTGTAGCTCCCCTCATCTCCGTACATAAGTGCATTGATCATGAGAGTGAGTTGACCCACATGGAAACAGGATTTCAGTCAAGTCTGAAGAATAAGTCCTGATTCCGTTAGGGTGATCTTTTTCGCCATAGATGAATGGGAAACTGTGTCTGTGGCTCCAGGTGAGCCAATCAAATGCCAGGGACAGTTTCTCTGACTTGTAGGAAAAAACTAGCCCATCCTAAACCACCAGAAGCAAATAGCTATTGCTCCTCCAGCATCCCATCCTTTAGTGACAAAAAGGTTGGGGGCAGAGGGCAAACTATGGCCTACAGGCCAAATATTACCCACCATCTGTTTTTGTGTAGCACATGGGTTAAGAATGTTTTTTTTACTTTTGTAAATAAAGTTTTATTTCTTTAAAAATATAAAAACCCTTCTTGGCTCACAAGCTCTACAAAAACAGGCAGCACACCAGATTTGGCCAATGGGCCATAGTTTGCCAGTCTGTGTTCCAGAGGAATTTCCACCACATAGGTGGCCTTAGGGTCCTTACTAGACAACCCTGACTTCAGGGATCTGTGAAGCATTGCATGGACGCACCCAAAGAAAGAGCTTAGATCAAAGAAAAACAGGCCTGAAGAGAAAAGGAAACCAAGCAATGTAGTGGTCTTCTGAAGGAGTGTAGTATCAGGGTGACCAAATATTGACTATAAAGGAGAATGGAGACTAGGATGCCTTCTCTGGGTCCTGGCTCTTCTCTGTGGTTGGTGATGCTTAGGGCACTTCACAGATGATCACCCAAGGAAATGTTATGTTGATGAACACCATCAGCACCAGAACACACGGCAGATGATGGCCATCTGAACATAGCCACAGAGCTTCCTCACAGATCAGGCTCAGAAATAATAAGGTAGCTAAGAGGTCATTGCTGTCTCATTCTGGGTAGGAGCTAAGTTAATGCTAAGACTTACCCCCTGTCACCTGCTCAATGTTCCCAGACCCTTAAACCATAACCTTCTCCCTGGGAGCCCCCCAAGGGGACTGATATCAACTCTTTTCCTCTTTAAAGGCCTCTGCTGAAGAACTCCCCTCTTATTCCACATGGAGGCTAGGTAAAGACTCTCCCACACATTTATCCAGATTATTACCAAGACCAATAAGGAATCCCCTTTCATCCAGGTAAAATCATAGTCACCAAAGTTACACAAAGATAGTTTCACTTCCACCTGTCATTGAAAATTAAGGCATCTCTCCCAAATTCCATGGCCCCTTAAACCCTTTCTAAAAGGAAGTTGTCTAACCATTCCAGGGGGAAAATATCTGCCAATTGAGAGGAGCCCCTGAGTCTTTACCCTTAAGATGTATGGAACCTCCCGAAGTGCCAGAGACCTTGAAGCCCAGGTGTCTTCATGCCAAGGATGGAATAAGGAAGAGCCAGAGAGATTTAACCAGGACTCTATCTAAAGACAATCCGTTCGTTTTGAGTTAGTCTTTCTGGAGGCTGATTTTGAGAGACAGCTAGAGTAGAGAGTCCTCCTATTTCTTAGGGGGTGTCAGTTTGTGACTGTAACTCCTAGAATTGTCAACAGGTTCTAGGAGATCGGAGGTCTGGCCCTTATAATCAGGCACATGATGATGAAGCTGTCCTTTCAAGAGCCCATTCCAGCATTAAACAGTGCTAGCTGCCTAAGGATCATATAGGAGGTGGAAAACCCCATAGATGTAAAGTGACTGGACAAATCTCAGTCCTCCCTCTTGGTGAAGTGGCTGCCTGAGAACAGGGGTATCCAGAGGGAAGGAGAATATCTTCTGTGAGAGTTTTGATGGTAGATGCTGTGGTATAGACTCAGCTGGTCCAGCAGGGCCATATCCTGAGTAGCCATCAGCTGGAGTAAGGGGCAACCTTTTATCCTGGGGATGGGCAAAGGAGGCCAGTGTGATGATTTTGCCTGGCAGAAGTAGGTTGAGCTCTGTCTGGAATTATTCCATGTTGGTCTTTCAGAGCTGGGCACCCTGATAAGCACCAATGCACAGAAATAGGTGGTATAGTGGATAGAGCACAGATCTTGGCATCAGGGAGGTCTGAGTTCAAAACTTGCCTCAAACATTTTGTGTGACTCTGGACAAGTCACTTAACTTCTGTTTGTTTCCATTTTCTCATCTATAAAGTGAAAATAGTTAATAACATGGGGTTGTTTTGAGGATCAAATGAGTTAGCATATAGAAAGCATATTGCAAACTCTAAAATGCTATATAAATTCTATCATTATAGCTACTTCCTCTGAAATAGCTGTTATGTTAAGTAGCTATTTCATCTTTAATTAGGGGGATCAAGTGACCCCTCCTCCACTGTGGCATGACATCATAATCCCCATCCCTAGAAGAGCAATATACTTCCTCAAACTCCACTATTTTCTTTTTTTTTTAATTCTTTAATTTTTATTAAAAATTTCTTAAATTTTCTCAATTTACTTCTTTCTTTTTTTTTCAATGACTTGTTTATTTACTTTTAGTTTACAAGATTCAGTTCCACAATCCCTTGAGTTTCAGATTTTCTCCCCTTCCTTCCCCCTCCCCCCCATGGTGGCATGCAATCATGTATAGGATCTGCAAATACTTCCACATTGTACAATAGTCTGGTTGTATGGAAGGGTTGTAACCAATGAGTGAACAGTAGGGAAAAAGAAACAAAACCAAACATGAAAAAGAACGATAGTGTGTATTGCTTCAGTCTCCATTTAAACTCTAGTCTTTCTAGATCTTTCTCTGAGTTTAGATATCTCCTTCCATCCTGAGACTTGTAGAGTTGTCT
>JAQQSU010005280.1:0-13840 GCA_028627135.1 Pseudochirops cupreus | reverse complement strand
AGAATAAAATTGGGTTGAAAGTCAAGAAGGGAGCAGAGTGAATTTGAGTCAAAATAAGGCTAGTTTCAGAGATATTAGTTTGTAGGACCAGGATTATCTAAGTAGAACTCTGAAAAACTGGGAATTTTCCCTATTTTTTATTTAGTGTAATAGAATTCTGCTAAAATCCTCCACTGCCTCACATAGTTGCAAGCTGACTCAAAAGAAAGGTAGAAACTCTTGCCAAGCTGCAAAGGTTCTGAGTATGACCTGGTGGATTTTAAATCCACTGTCCAAGAATCAGTCTCACTAAATATGAAAGAGCCTTTAACCAAGTTAACTCTAAGGTGCTAAATTCAGGTACCAACTTTCAGTAATCTATTGGTTAGTCAAACTACATTTGTTAAGTACTTACTATGTGCCAGTAACTGTGCTAAGTGCTTGGAATACAAATACAAGTAGGAAGAAATATAACCTTTGGCTTCAAAGAGCTTACATTATGATGAGGAAGGCTATATGTAAAACAAAGCTGAAGAAGCTGGGGAGAGAGAAACAAGACACCTAACATGGCCTCATGATAGAGGATGCATCCCACAGAGAGGAATGAGTAGTGACTGGGCTTCATGTCCTCTTTTTTTTTTTTTTTGCTTTTTGGAGGGCAGTTGGGGTTAAGTGACTTGCCCAAAGTCACATGGCTTATAAGCGTGTCAAGTGTCTGAGGCCAGATTTGAACTCAGATCCTCTTGACTCCAGGGCTAGTGCTCTATTCACTGCGCCACCTAGCCGCCCCTTCATGTCCTGTTTAAATGAAGATTCTGAGAGAAACAAACCATCTGCTAAGAAAAATCCAGCAATTCAAAAACCATCTACCAAGTTATAGGCAGGATTTGGTCCAAATAGATGGAGAAGGGCCTCATCTTTACAAATGACAGATTGCTGAAGTACTGAAGTTTGTTATTTTAGGTCTCTTTATATGCTTCCTTCTAGTATGAAACCTCTCAAGAACAGAGCACTAAAACATTTGAATTGTAGGACCTAGATTTGAGTCTCAAATGTTTTATTTTTTTTTTTATTTTTTATTTCTATTTTTTGCTTTTTTGGAGGGGGGAAGGTAGGGCAATTGGGGTTAAGTGACTTGGCCAAGGTCACACAGCTAGATTGTTTTTGTGTTAAACGTGTCTGAGGCTGGATTTGAAGTCAGGTCCTCCTGACTCCAGGGCTGGTGCTGTATTCACTGTGCCACCTAGCCACCCCTCACCTCTTTTACTTACTAGCTCTGTGATAATCCTCTTCTCCTCTGGTCCTTCCTGTTCTCATATGGTAAGTGAGAGGCTGAACTAAATGCTCTCTAAAACTCCTTCTGGCTCTGATATTTTGTCGTATTGTGAAAAATCCTAATGATGGGCTTTGTGCTACTTTTAAAGATAAAGAGAAAAAAAAGTGAAAAGCAAAAATCATGCGTCTCTTCTCAGAGGCTAAGTTGGATGGGAGGTTGCAGTCTAGAGAAAGAGAAAGTGATAGTAAAAAAAAAATACAAGGAAGTGCCAATCAGTCAAGCATATTCAGATGCTTCAATGACATAGATGTGAGTGTTACTTCCAACCATGAACCTTGTAAACCATCCATGTTTGTTCATCCTGGGTAACCCTTGAGTGTGATTTCCCACAAGGTTCCCCCCAATGTTCTGGTCATCCTTATTTTCTCTTGACATGCAAAAATACCAATGACCCATGAAGTACATAAACTGCCTGTCCATCATTCTTGCCATGTGACCTATTTGAAAACCAAAACCAAAACCAAAAAAGTTATACATTTCCTTGATGACATTATTTCTCCTACCTAACATGTTCTAGTCTGCTCATGCCTATCATCTACAAGATTGTCCATTGCCTTATGAATTATCCTTAAATTTAATTCTTTTGAGAATTTGGTATTCCATGGCTTATACTCATATAACAACACCAGAAGAAAATTCATATTAATTGGTCTTTGTTTTGGGGGGTAATCTTGGAGTTATTAAAAATAGCGCTCAGAAAAGGAGGGATAAGGGCTGTTCAGTTTTTTCCCAAAGGCAAGCATCTTTATCTCTTCCTTCTACTCATTTCTGGACCCAACTTGTCCCATTTTCAGTATCTGTTCAATATGTGTATATATGCACAGGCATGCTCACACTCACCCATACACACACACGCACACGCACACGCACACGCACACGCACACGCACACAGACATAGATGGATGAGCGCTTATCAGCTGTCCATTTGAAGCATTTAGGTGTCAATGAAGAGAACACGGATCCTTAAATTAGGAAGAACTGAGTTCAAATATGACCTCAAACACTTACTAGTGGTGTGATTGTGGTTACATAATTTAACCTCTCCCAGCATCAGTTTCCTTAACTATAAACTGTGATAATAGCATCTACTTCATGGGATTTAACTGAGGATCAATTGAGGTGATATTTGTAAGGCACATAAGAGGCACTTAATAAATGCTTGCTCATTCACATAATAATGTAGACTTACAAACATTCCACGTCCACTATGCTTTATCTGGATAGTTATGCCAAACTCTTTTAAGTGTTAATTGATATCTTTTAGAAGACTCTACAGAGTTCCAGTGCTTAATTCAATCACCACAGTGTTATTTGCTTCTGAAAGTTTTTGATGGACCTTACCACGTATAAGGAATCTCTCTTTAATCCCAGTCTGCACTGGAATTTCTCTCCAACAATAGTGAACACCTTTGTGGAACACAGATTTCCTGGTAGAAATATTGTGAAGTTACCTGGGGGCAGTAGGCTTGAAGCCCCTTACCTTTCCAAAAGATTATTTCTGGCAATAGGAAAAGTCAGTCTATTTTCTGGTGGTTAGGATTTTTCTTCATGTTCTTTATTGCCAGAGGTAAGCAGAAGGGGGTAACAAGTACCCACTAGCTCTTTGACTATGTAGGCAGCCTGAGATATTTTTCAGTTAGTGGCAAGCTGGAAATATTCTTTTCTGATCCCTTTTGTGACAATGTATAAATCAAATAGATTTAGCTAAATAAAATTCCATTTTCAAGTAGTAATTAATTTGTCATGTATTTCCATCCATAGAATTTGGACTGACATTCCAATGCCAGTCACACAGTAGTGACAACAGTTTCTAAAGCATTTCTTTGTACTGCAACTTGTCTAAGCCTGATCACACATGAGCCAATAATAATGCCATTTTTAAGGCCAGACATAAAAAGGAAAGAGAGAGTCAGAGAAAGCACAGAAGTGTTATGAGAACAAATATTGACATAAGGACTGAGCTTGTACAATCAGAAAAATCCACCTGGCAAGAAAAATTTTGGTTTGTTCAGCATGTACTCTATAATTGCTCCTGCAGGCATGGACTTCAGAGACTATGAGGGTTCTTATGTGGCCCTATTTTCCCTAGACATATTTTCCGACTTGTTCCATAAATGAAGTTATCTGTCATACACAAAAAAGGTGTGAGGTAAAGAATACCAGGCTTTTTCAGAATACAGCAAATGTATGTAAAACATTATTAAGACTTTTCATGGATTTGGGCAGGAAGTCTCAGACATCTCTGCATAAACCTCTCTAGCCTAAGAGATCTTTTCTGTACCCATCAGGAGTAAGAACTAATTACTAGGGACCAAAGCATAAAAGACCGTTGTATTTTTTTTAAAGGAATAGGAATAGGGACTGAATTTCTGATTTAATTGGTATAAGGAACTCCCAGATGCTTTCCACATTTTGATATTTACTATTTGTTGCCTAATTAAATGATATTTAATATTGACTTGGACATAAAAGAAAACTGTCAAATGTTTATTTTGTTTTTTTTGGTAACCAGATACTCATATACATATGTGTATGTATGTGTATATACATATGTGTTTATGGTTTGTGTAAATATGAAAAACAGAATGGTATAGTAGAATAATGAGAGGCAGAGATTGACTTTTAGTCAGGAATACCTGGAGTTTTAATCCTAATTCTGACATATATGAAATGTGTGACTCTAGATAAGTCACTTAACTTCTCAATACCCCAGGTAAATCTCTAAAGTCCAGGGGCAAGAAGGGGAGAAAGAAATAAAAAGGAGGGGGGAGGTGGAAGAACATAAGTAAGAAGAAATTTACATGATATCTTTGTTGTACATAACAGATTTGCAGTTTCATGTGCAATCATCTTTTTTTTTTATTGTGTTACGGAAATGCTTGTTCCATAAATTAAAAATAAAATAAATATATTTTTAAAAAGACTATAAGTTGTGGAGCAGGTGCCAATCATCATTATTATAGTAAGTTTAGATAGATAGCTGAGACAGCTATATCTATAGATATATTATGTGTGTGTTATATATACATATACAATATGTGTGTATGTAAATATGAGAGGTATCATGATGAATTGGGTAGAGACTCGGAGTCCGGAAGAACTTGAAATCAATTTCAGGTAAATCTCAAAGACTATAGTAGGGTATCTTATTTTTAATATGTTTTATGAATGACCTTGGCAGACTGGGAAGCCTTTGGACCCCTCGGAATAATGTTTTTTCAATGTATAAATTAAAATATATGGTATTATAAAGGAGCCTAATTATACTGAAGTACAGTTATCAATATATACTCAAATATATTGATAACTGCACCTTAGTATAGTTAGTTACCTTTATAATGTAATGTATTTATATATCTCTATGTAGTATAATGTATATACATTTTTTATTTGTATAGTATATTTACATTTATTAAAATTCAGATAAATTTTATATGTACATATACATTTTCTTTTTTTAGCTGAAAGGCCACAGGTTAAGAATCCCTGTATTACAGGCAAGTTTTTGGTGGAGGACATTAGTCATTTCATACAGTGATGAAATCAAATGTCTGAACACCGCCCCCCCCAGTATTTTAATTCACTAAATATATTCTTCCTTTTCATCATTCCTTTCATGTTGATTTTTTCCTACCCAGATCTCCATAACACTGCAATAAAAGTTTCCCAACACTATGGGAAAATAATTCACATTATACATCTCTGAAGTCCTTTGAAACAACAAAAATGTTAACAACCTAATGTGCAAGGCTGCTGTAGGAAATACAAATCCTGTAGGAACTACAAAGAAGACAGTCTTGCTCCTCAAAGATCTTGTAGCAACTAGAGCTGCTCAAGTGGAAGACACATAAGAAGAAAACTAGAACACAGTTTATACTCACTATGCCAATTGATTACTTAGATTCTAACCTAAAAGTTTCAGGAGCAATATTGAGTGAGCACAATATTCTTATACAAGCAAATAACTTTTTGAGACTTTCATGGATCTTTGAGGTAAATTTACAAACTTTACATACATATGCATGCTCAATACAAAAATACACATTTCCCTCTAAGACTGATTCAATACATATGGCTTTACCATCTGTTTACTGTCAAGTCTCTAAGTGCATAAAAGAAAAGTGTGCTTTATGCACTGATTTATTTTCCTTTCACCAAATGTGCTCCAAATACTGGATTTATCCCCTGTTCAGGTGTATTATATTTGCTAAGGGGCATATTTTTTCCTTGCTCACATATTCTTATAAGAACTTAACACAAAGTTTCATAATCAAGTTTATTCTTTATACATTCCTAAAGTATGGTGTTTTATTTTATTAGGCAACCTTTTTTAAGCATTCAGAATGACAACACTATAAATATTGTGCATATTCCCATTCTCCTATTTACAAGTTTCAGTACTTCTGATAGAATGCTAGATTTGGACTCAGAAAGACTTAAGCTCAAATCTGACCACAGACACTAGCTGGGCAGTATCAGTATCCTCATCTGTAAAACGAGTTAGACTCAATGGCCTCTAAGGTCTGACCCAGCTCTAAATCTACTGTCATATGATCTTTAACTATAACTGAGGACTTTTAACTTTTTCGGGTTCCTCCTGACTCATTAATATCAAATTTTTGTAATTGTATTGGCTGCTTTGTTCAATCATTTCAGTTGTGTCTGACTCTTCATGACCCCATTTGCACAGATGCTGGAATGGTTTGCCATTTCCCTCTCCAGTTCATTTCACAAATGAGGAACTGAGGTAAACAGGGTAAGTGAATTGCCTAGCTAGTAAGTGTCTGAGGCCAGATTGGAACTCAGGAAGAGGAGTCTTCCTGACTCCAGGCCTGGCACTTTATCCACTGTACCACCTAACAAATAGGAATGTAGAGAAGGATAACCAAGAAGGTGATGAAGAGAAGGGAAGAGAGGGAAAGGGGATAAGCATTTCTATTCTCCTACTCGGTGCCAGGCACTGTGCTGAGTGCTTTACAAATATTTCATTTGATCTGTACAACAACTTTGCAAGGTAGGTGCTCTTATTATACACATTTTTCAGCTAGGGAAACTGAGGGAAACAAAAGTGTTTTGGGGTTTGTTTTTGTTTGTTTTTAGTAAGTTGCCCAGAGTCACACAGCTAGTGATTGTCTAAGGCCAGATTTGCACTCAGATCTTCTGGACTATAGGTCTGGTGCTCTAGCCACTCTGACACTTAGCTGAAAGGAGACTTGGGCAACCCGACAGAATGATTAAGTGAATTGCCTTTGGAATCAGCAAACCTGTGTGTGAATTCCAGCTCAACAACTTCCTACCTGTGTGACCTTAGTCTGTCAACCAACTAGCATCCTGCCAAGTCCTGAGGATATTATAAAAAGTCAAAAACAGTTTCTGTCCTCAAAGATCTTAACATTCTAGTGGAGGAGATGATATGTACATAAATGAGTATGTATGAGATAATACAAAGTAGAGGAGAAGGCTTCAGTGGGATTCGGGGGTGAGGAGCCTCTGGTTGTGAGATGAGGAAGCTGGACTAAATGATTTCTAAGGTCTTTTTAGGCCCTGCATCTGTGACATGCTACATGAGAAATGACTGAAGTGAATGGGATTGCTTAGTCTGGAGAAGATGGTACTTATGGAAAAGGAACATTATTGTTGTCTTTATATACTTGAAGGGATTTTATGTGTTAGAAGGATGAGTTATTATGCTTCAGTTTAGGTGTCAGAACTAAGGAACAGTGGTTGGAATTTACAATGAGGCAAATTTTGAATTAATACAAGGAAGAACTTCCTAAAATTTAAAAGCAAACCAAAAGTATAAAGAGATACTTCATGAGGTAATGAGTTGCCCATCATTGGAGGTCCACAAGGAAGAAAGAATTTATGCATCATGTGGGGGTTGAATTAGATGACCTCTGGGCCTATCCCAACTCTGAGATTCTGTGATTCTACTCCAGGAATCAGTGAGGCCCCAAAGAGAGTGCTTAGGAATTGTTCCCAAAGGCCTTGTTTGATGAATTTCAGGATGTGATGGTTCATACTTCTTGCCAGGTTTTCTGACTTCCAGCCCAGCACTTTATCCAGCACAGAGATCTTGCTCAGAGGATGCCTCTCTCAATAAGCACTGACCAGCTGCTCTCATTCCTCCAACAATGAAACTAGCAGAAGCACATCTGTTTCCATGCTTCCCTGTTGACAGTTCACCAAAAAATGTGCATCAAATATTCTTTATACAAATAGACAGGGAAAAAAATGTTTGATCTGAAAAGCAGAGGGAGTTATAATGTGTTTCGGTTTAAAGTTTGTGCATGAGATCCAATTTTGGCATTTGACTTCGTGCCTAACACACACAAAAATAAACCCTAATAACATTCTCAGTAATGTCCCAAAGTGCTTACTTATAAGGCTTACTAGAATGTCACTGTGGTATGTTGAACCTCTTCCCTAGAATGCGGTGACAATTTTGTATTTTAAAAACATGCTCTGAGGTCATTACTTTGCAGAATGAATTATGTAATACATTTTGGGCCTCAATACAGTGGAATGGATGGTGCTTCACAATATATCCTTGTATAATTCACATATGATACAATGTAAAAGGCCAAAGAGACAGAAAAGAACTATGTGCTTCGTATTTATTATTACTTGGCACATCTCTACTTGGGTTCTCTTTAATTGTTCCAAAAAGCACAGCTGGAAAAGAAATATGTTAGCATCTGTCTTGTACTCCTCAATAGGGACCTTTTGTCTGAGAACTTTTCTGCTGAATAGATGAATACGTGTATGGTTGGTGATTGCAAAGTGTGTACTGTGATGTTATTCATTGAAAAGACACAGTCTGAAACAGAGAGGCAAAGAGGGAGACAGAAAGAAAAAGAGAAACATAAGAGTTACAAAGAAACTGAGAGAACCCAGAACAATTAGCTGCAAATTCAATTTTAAAGAACCATTTTATTTCAAAAAAGAAATAAAGCATGAGAAAGAGTATAACCCTCAAGGAAATGAATTTTCCTGACCTTGTTTATTTCCCAATTTCCAGTGAGTTGTGTGGATGAGTTTCCAATGATCATGATCAATAAGGTTTTCTTTTAGAAAGAACAAAAAGCTACCAAGAAAAAAAAACTATGTGGCTTTCTTCATTGAGTTGTTTGAACCACATCAAACAGATACTTTCAAGATAAATGGGCATAGATTATTTAAGAGTAATAATTACACAGAGACCATTATAACATTTTGAACAAGTGGAGCCAAAGTCTTTACTGAATGCTCTTTTAATTTTCATCATTTGTGCCATTGGCATTTGGGCTAGACACCAACTTTATTTCTTTTTTTAAGGAGGAGGTGGCATTTCATTGTAATAGCTAATTTGTCCAGTGATTCACTAAGATAGAAAAGTGTTATTGTCCATTACTTCAAATAGAAAAAATGAACATAGGAAAATCAAAAAATTTCCCATGTTTTTCCCACAAGTTCATGCTAGAGAAAGAATATTAACTTGAGTTGAGAGATTGTTGGAAAGAGGCAAAGCTGTCTCCAGGACTACTGTATTAATCCTTGGAAGATTTTTTTTTCTCAGCTGTGAATCCTCTCATCATTTCCTCTCTCTGTCATACCCCTCTTGAGCTGCCATCCCAAAATAGTGAACAGCAGTCCAATACTTAAAACATTCTGGATGATTAAAAAAAAATAAATTCATTGCCTGAATGATCTGAAAGTAAGTTTCCCAGTGCTTTTCCAAAAAAGAAAATGCAGAACTATTTAGAAGTATTCCTTAGTGTTGTATAAAGATACAACTGGAAAATACAAGGAGGCATATGATCTATGAAGTCTCTGCTCTCATTTGCTTTGTCTATGAGGGTGTGCTGAGTAAGTCTTTACTACTTACTACTGGCATCATCACTTTGCCATTGTTTGGATATGTTAAGGAGAAGAAAAACAACTGTTGTTGGCACAGGCAAGAATAAAAAATACTGAATGTATGTTCAGTAACATTGGTGGTGCTTCCTGAGTCAGTATAAACCCACTTGATACACTGAGATTCAAGATATAGCTCAATGACTACATGATCCTTTCTGTTCATTGAATGATTAGTGAATATATTATCTATAATCTGTTATTTCCTCTCTTTGAAATTTCTTCTTAAAATCAGAAGATAAAATCTTGTTGTCAGTGTTAATATTTATCAAAAGCTCACATTATATTAAACATTGCATGAATAGTATACATGACACAGCTTCTATCTTACAGGGGATTAAACACATCTAAACATGATAGCTAATTTAAAAATAGCCAGTGGTTCATAGCACGTTAAGATTTTCAGCTCTTTACAAATAGTATATAATTTTATCCTCATAACTACAGTAGGTAGGTGGTATTATTATCCACATTTTACAGATAAGGAAACCGAGGCAGATAGGCTAAGTGACTTGTTCAATGTCACACAGCTAGGGAGTATCTGAGGCCATATTTGAATTCTGTTCATCCTAATTCCAGGTCCAGCATTCTATCTACTATACCACTTTGCTAATTGTGTATCAGTCTTTCAACATAAGCATTTGGTTTGAAAATGAAGAGATGAATTTCCCTAAATTGATCTGAAGATGAGAAGGACATTCAAATTCTGTTTGCTTACTCAATACCATAACACAGTTTTAGAGATAGAATAACTAGATTCATTGGTTTACTTGGTCATGACAAAGTTTAGCTTTTCCTAGTAAGGGAAAGACTAGAGATTAGATGATCGAAGTCTTGAACAAATGTCCTTTACCATTTCACTGAATCTTACAGTCTGATTCTGCCTCACCACATCAGTTTCAAACCTTATTTGTATCTCAATGTACTTTTAATTATAGTTAAGAAAGAGTCCAGCTCATAAACCCAGATTCCAGCCCTGGGTTTGCCACTACTTGGCTAAATGGAACAAAGCACAAATGTGCTCTGTCTTGGTTTCCTCATCAGTAAAACGGGGATAATATTTATCATTTGATCATGGATTGAAAGCCAGGAGGGAATTTAGAAGTTTTAGAGATGAGGAAATTGGGGTCTTGAGAGGTCAGATGCTTTGTGCTTGGTTGCAGAGGTAATGAGGCATAAAAGCTTTATTTGAACTCAGATCCTCAGATTTCAAGCAGCCTCTCAGTTTGCCTCAAGGATTCTATTGAAGTAATAGATGAAAATTATGGACATTTCTTAGACGTGTTTTTTGAATGACACACGGTATTCTCTAATTCAATTCAGCAAACATCTATGAAATGATTAGTATTGCAAGACTGGGATTGATGCTGGGGATATAGATAAAATTGAAATAGTCCTTGCCCTCAAGCATCTTACATTCTCCTGGGGACTATGGCATGAAAACAAATGAGTGGACACTGAGCAAAGTAACTTAAGAATGAAGAGAACTTTAAAACTAGTGGTATCAGGTAAGGTTTCATGGAGGGAACCATACGTATCTGAACTGATCCTCGGAGATTAAAAGTTCAGGGAGCAGCTAATAATCAAGCCTGGATCAAGGATACGTGACACGTGAAATAAAACTAGAAAAGCAGATTGGAGCCAAGGCATTAAACACCAGCATGAGTGGCTCTTCTTTTGTCCTAGACACAATAGGGAGCCACTGGAGTTTTTTTTTTTGACCGGGAGAGCAGAGTAATCAGACCTAGAGATGATGAATTTGCAAAGTATGGATCATTGGCTAGAGAAGGGAGAGGCTGGAAACAAGGAGACCAATTGGAAGGCTTTGCAAAGTACAGATGAGAACTGATAAAATATACTTGCTAAACAAAAGGCCTATTTAACTTTAAGACCAATTTTGAAACAAATATATACATCTAATATTGAGGCAGACTCATAAGAGATAAGGTATTACACCACTCCCTATTCTATAACCAGGCACATGATTTGGACTAGGTTCAGTGCTGAGGAACCTGACCTCTAATGAGAAGGGGAACTAGAATCCATTTTCTCACACTCTTTGGCTCATTCAACTCCTACCTTGCTGCCCCAAGGCTGATTTTTACTTATAGTTTAGGTTATGGCTCAGGTCCAGTGTTTCCCAATAGGAGTGTAAAATGAGATATTCAGTATACATTATGAATCAGGTTTATAGCAGAAACACTAAAAAAAAATTCATAGGGGCTTATTTGGTCAATAAACTAAAAGGATCAATAAGCTAATAAGAATTTGCTTTATTAAGCCCCTATGTACCAAGCAAGCACTATGCTAGGCATTGATGATACAAGCACAAAAAATGAAATAATCTCTGTTGTTTGATTATCCTACTTCCAACTAATGTTTCATTCTGCTAGAGAACGATCCTTAAGCTTCATCAAAACACAAAGCAGTTTGGAGGATTACCAATGAGACATTTTGTATGTCTACACTGTCCAAACAACTCCTGGTTAAACAGCCAGACTTGAGTCAGTCTTTTTGCTGGTGACTGTACTCTTTAAGAAGAATAACTGCTGGGGATTCATCCCCTGACACCATTTGGCCCTAACCCAATAAGACCTTGAAGACTTCTTAAGCTCATAAAGTTGAATCCAAGTCTGAACATGTCCATTGTGGGGATTTGCATTCACCTAAAATCAGGAAAGAACAGATAAAAGTGTTAAAGGCAGCTGTGGGCCCTGGCTCAAATTCCTGCTATGTCACAGGATGAGAGAAGACATGATTTGTCAAGTCAGACCTGAATTCCAATTCCACATCCTTTCAGCCCTGGGTCACCCCAGGTATGAAGTAGATCTCAAAGTTCACATATAGTGAACTAGAAACAGAAGGGGCATATGAATTTTAATTTTATATTAGTTATTAGAATATCTTGAAAGCTAATAATTTTTTTCCTATTTCTATTGCTGCTCCAAGAAATTATAGAATAGTGAACTAGTAGAGGCTTATGTGCATTTGTTGGAAAATCTTTACTTCTTTGAGAGGTCACATTGGCCAATCACATCCCAGCTTTTCTATCCATGACATAAGGATAACCATGATACTTTTTGCAGCAAGCTTAGGAGGAATGTAGTGAGTTCCTAAAGCTGAAGATATTTAGGTATAAATGAAACATTTTTGAACTGTAGACAAGTTATAAATACTATTTGTTCGGGTATTGCTCTCTGCTTATTTATAAAGTAACATCTGGATGTGTTGCTTCCTGAGGGTGAATCAACTAGATTTTAAAGTTCCATCTTAAGCAGATGAACATTTTTATTTTATCATGTATCAGCAAAATAGCTGGCTTCTACATTACAGTTAGAGAATCCA
Organism: Pseudochirops cupreus; assembly: GCA_028627135.1. Classification (NCBI taxonomy): domain Eukaryota; kingdom Metazoa; phylum Chordata; class Mammalia; order Diprotodontia; family Pseudocheiridae; genus Pseudochirops; species Pseudochirops cupreus. The sequence goes on along the minus strand of JAQQSU010005280.1, from coordinate 1,284 downwards.
TAGATGTCTTCTACAATAGCTTATATGAGTGTGCATAATTCATGTCTATAATATAATAATCTGTTGTAGATACATACTATTATAATGTTACATATGATAGCTATATTGACAATGATTTACAAACACGTCATTTATCCAGAAACCTCAAATATCCGGACTAAATCAGAGAGTCCAAAAGTGAGCAATGTCCAATGAGCAACCAAAACCCATACAACAGCAGCAACCACAAGAGATAGGCCATACTCCAAGTACTAATTGTTAAGTGCTTTATTTGTAAGTAACTCTCTAGGTTTTCATTCAGAACCTATTACTCCTAGTTGAGACTCTTATTTGGTTACTTGTTTTCCCATCCCATAGAATATTAAAAGAAAGGTAGGATGTATACTATTGGAAGAAGGTATGGGGGAACATTTTCAGCCATTTCCAAATCATTCATATCCTTTCTGACCAGTATAGTCAGTGTCCTCATTTCCCTCCTATCAAACCTTGAACTCTGACCCTATGACCACCCTGGACTCTGGAAGATGACTTTTCAGCTGATGTTGTCTAGAACTCAACTTCTACATTGCTTCCCAGCTGTTTTCAAACCATGTTGCTATATGCAGAGTTTCTTCCCTTTTGAAAGCTTCCCTTAATGTAGGTTCCTTTTATGTATCTTTTTCCTTAGAATGGAAACTCCTTAAGGACAGGGACTGTCTTGAGCTCTTGTATTCATATTCCCAGAAGTTAGTTCTGCATCTGGGACATAGCTCTTAAAACATGTTTTATCATTAATCCAATAAATAATAATAGGTTAATATTAAGCAAAGTCACAGAAAAATATAAAATGCAGAAGAAATTATGCAAAATAGCAGTTTGGAATAATTTGGTATATAAGAAAGCAGTTTAAGACATTTAAGTATCCTACAAGCATATGGCAATGCTACCAGGAGGCATCTAGGTGGTACAATGGAAGCATACTAGGCCTAGAGTCAGAAAGATCTGAGTTCAAATACCACCTCATATATTTCCTAGCTGTGTGACCTTGGGCAAATCACAACTTCTGTGTTGTTGTTTACAGTTTCTTCAACTGTAAAATGGGAATGATAGTACTGTCTTTCTCCCAGGGTTATTGTAAGGATCAAATGAGATAATATTTATGTGCCTGGCACATAGTAGGCACTTAAAATGCTTTTCCCCTTCTTTTCTTCCTTCTATCATGCTATAATAATGGATGGTATGCTTTATATTTATCCTCAACATAGTTTTAAAGCAGATAACAGTTTCAGAATACTTAGGAAAAAA
>JAQQSU010000528.1:0-21504 GCA_028627135.1 Pseudochirops cupreus | reverse complement strand
CCTATATATATATACACATATATATGTATATGCATGTATATATTTATATATATAATTTACATATACATATACATACACATACACACACATAATTGCCATGTCTCTTTTCTTTTGGAACAGAACAATCATTTCATCAGTAAGGAAATTTCTATGAAGGAGTTTCCTCTGTAGATGCAGATGTGTCTCTTCTATGCAACTTTTAGGTTTGTAAGTTCCTCAAAAACTACCTTTTGGATTTCAAAAGAAAAAAACAAACAATAAATGTATACATTTTTCCCATTGGAATTTATGAGCCAATTGGTTTTTTTTTTCCTTTTGTTGATTTAAACACGGGATTTTTCCAATCATGATATGGGTCATAAAAAGTGGAATCCATTACATTGGAATTAGTGGGGGGAGAGGTGAAGAGCTTATCTTTGTCCTGAGAACTACAAGAATAGCTTAACTGTGATTTTGTGCTAGTCAGTTGGTAACAGGATAAATTATCTTGCAATTGCTTACAGTCCTACTTGCTCTCTCAGTAAATCTTCTGTACCTTCAGGAGTTTACAATAGTACAATATTTTGGGAGCATTAGTCTTTTTAAGATTTAAATCTGAATAAAAAGGAAAACAAAAGTATTATAAATGCAAATTCTAATTTCTCCTCCTTGTCCTCAAAATTAGGAAAAAGAAAGTCACTTTTTTTTTTGGCTAATGTTTGTCTGCTTCTTTTGTACTTATAAAAGTAATTTCCAGTGCTTCTTTTTAGGAACGACCAGAACAGAAGAGACTACCAAAAAGTACTATTTGAAAACCTGAAAAAGAGAGAGAGGGGGGAAGAGAAGGAGAGAGAGAGGGAGAGAGTTTAAAAATAATGTCATAGACTCACCCAAGTAAGGAGAGCCTTACTATGAATTAGAATAAATGCTTCAGTGCTTAGTGAATTGCATTTTTCTAACTTTTAAGCCTCCATACTAGCCACAATCACAAAATGGATTTTATTTCCCATTCTAGACTTTGCCTAAATTGTTATAGTCATCGTAAGAGGATTATGTTGACTTTCTGTCAGATCAATAATGATAATAATATTTTCTACACTTTACATTAATATGATATATGATTTTCAAACATATGAAACAAAAATAATTAGGGAAATGCATTTACTGTGAAGATCAAGAACAAAAATGATCCTACAAGTCAGGCCTAAAAAATATTGACAGCAGCTGTCCTTGTAGAATATGGGGTTATAAAAAGTTTTAATTTAACCTTGAGTCTGTCAATATTTCCTCTCCCCCACTTTGCTAAGTATCACTTTAGCAATATGTGAAGGAGATATAATGAACTGGAAAGAGGTAGGAAAATTAGAAAATAAAGGGAGGAATGAACTTAAATGATTGTTTAATTTATTTCCCTACCTAACATATATGGAGCATTTAGAAAATGAGTATGCATAAATTAGAACAACTCCCAGATTTTTTTTCCCATTGCTTAAGTAGCGTGTATGCAGCAGTATCCATTGATCTGGGTAACCTTGGCAAGACTGCAGTAGTCATATTTCTCCACGGATTGAACTTGTTTTGAAAAAAGACTATAACTAATTCATTTTAGTTGAAAGGGTTCCCACAGACACCTCTACAGCTGCCTCGGGGGAGAGAATCAGAAAAAAAAAATCTGACTTTCTCCAAAATAAAGGGAAATTGAACTCTTTGGGTAAAACTTGCAGAATTTACTGATTTGTATATTTGTAATTTCATACATATCTCTTCAGAAAGACTCCTACAAGTCACTTGATACTGTGCTAGCACTGCCATATCTATGGAGTAAAATAAACAAAAAGAGGGGTAAAAAAAGCAGACTCTTAGTTAATTTTGGAAGGGTACAAAGTGCTACATAACCAAATTTGCTCGCAATAACAAAAGGCTTGAAAACATGTTGATTAACAAAGAGTGCAAAAGGGGGCAGTTAGGTGGTGCAGTGAATAGAGCAGTGAACCTGGAGTAAAGAGGACCTCAGTTCAAATCCGACCTCAGACACTTAACACATACCAGCTATGTGACATTGGGCAAATCACTTAACCTCAATTGTCCTGCCCTCCCCCCTCCAAAATGCAAAAAAAAAAGAGTGCAAAAGAAATTAGATGAAGACTCAGGGAAAAGCTCTTTTCAAAACTGTAAATGTTAATAAAAGTTGAAATTGTGATACACAGAATTAATGATGCAATATGTTTCTGAGAATATGTCTACATAATAGCCAGCTTAATTGTTTAACTGAATCAACCTGTTAGTTCAATTCACTGGTGGGAAAACATGCAGTAAAAACAATTATTAGAATCATTTTTAAGATTAATGAAATACTTCAGATTTCTAAACCTAGGGAAAAGTTAGGATGCTGGTGTCACTGGATTGTAGAGTATGTGGAGGGAAGTAAGGAACAAGAGATTGGAAAATTAGGAATGGAACAGGTTATGACGGGCTTTAAAAGACAAATAGAGGCTTTTCGATTTGACCCTGGAGGTAACAGAGAGATGTTGGAGTTTATTAAACAGGGCCATAACATGAACAAATCTATATTTTAGGAAGATAAATTTTATGGTTGGAAGGATGATATAGCAGATTCAGGACAGTCATGAGGCAGAGCAAACTCATCAAAAGTCTATTGCAATATAGTTAAGGTGTAATGTGCACCTATACCAGTGTGGTGGCAGTGTTACAGAAGAGAAAAGCATGTATTGTTTTTTGTTTGTTTTTTTTTTATTAAATTATTTATCTATAAAATTCTTTTTTAAAATTATGACTTCCAAATTCTCTCCCTTCCTTCAACCCATCTCCCAGCCATTGGGGAAGCAAGCAACATGATAGCAATTATACATGATAAATTGTGGGGAAAGATCTCTATATTTCCATAGTCTTGATACAATTATACAAGAAAATAAAGTGAAAAAAATATACCTTAGTTTGCATCTTAATTGATCATTTTCCTCTCTGTAAGTGGAAGGCATTTTTCATCATAGGTCCTTTAGAACTATCTTGGATGACTGAATAGTCAGGTCTCTCACTGTTGATCAGCATTACAATGCTGTTAATGTATACAATGATCTCTTGGCTCTGATCACTTCACTTTGCATCAATTCATACAGGTATTCCCAGGAAGAAACTACCCTGCTCATCACTTCTCATAGCATAAGAGTATGCCATCACAATCATATGCCTCAACCTGTTCAGCATTCCCCAATTGATAAGAATTCCTTCCATTTCCAAATTTTTGTCGCAATAAAAAAAAAGTGCTATAAATATTTTTGGACAAATAGGTTATTTTCTTTTGATTTCTTTAGGGTACGTTAATAGTACTGCTACTACTGAGTCAAAGGGCATGCACAGTAATATGCCCTTGGGGTTTAGTTCCAAATTGTTCTCCAGAATGATTAGACCAGTTCACTTCTCCCCCAACAGTTTATTTGTGTTTGTATTTTTCATCATGTACTCCATGATTTGTCATTTCTGGTAGTTATGAGGTGGGACCTTAGATTTCTTTTAATTTGCATTTCTATAATCAAAGCAATGACTATAGTTAGCTTTGATTTCTTCATATGAAAACAGCCTAATCATATTTTTTCACCATTAATCAATTGAGGAATGGCTCTTAATTTTATAAATTTGACTGAGTTTCATATATATTTGAGAAATGATTTCTTATTCAGAGAAATTTGCTGCAAGCATTTTTTTTTGCATTATTACTTTCTAGCTTATTTAACTTTTAACCAAATGTAGTTTCCCAGATTATCTCTGTTATTTGGATCTTTTTTTTTTGTCTGAGATTATGATTGCTATCCTTGACTTTTTATTTCTGCAGATGTAAAATCAATTCTTCTATAGCCCTTTATTTTAACTCTGTGTGTGCCTTCATATTTCAAGTGTGTCTCTTTTAAACAATATTTTATTGGATTCTGGTTTCTAATCCATTCTTCTCTTTTATGAGTGAGTTCATTACATTTTCATTCAAAATTTTATTATAAACCATTTATTTCCCTTTGTCTCATTTTCTTCTTTTTTATCATTCTATATTTTAACCCTGTTTCCCTTCAAAAGTGTGTTTTATTTTTGATCAATGCCTTCTTCAACCTGCCTTCCTTTTTATCACCCACTCCCATTCTCTAATCCCTTACTCCCCTACTTCCCTTTTGTGAAAGACACATTTCTTTACCCAAGAGTGTGTATTTATATTTTCCCCAAAATGCGTAAAATCTGATGAAAGTGAGACCATCGCTCCCACTTTCCATTGCATTGTAAAGCTCTTCTTGTGTAGTTATGTGTGAGTTAATTTTCCATGTTCTTCTTCTCTCAGTGCAGCTCTCTTTCTCACCTTCCATTTTTTGTCATCATTCTACCAGTCTATTCATTCCAGTGGCATCTTTCTATGTTAAATCTTTTTAACTGTCATGATAATGATAAAAATCTCAGGAATTACATGTATCATTGTTGTAAATGAGAATATAAACAGTTTAATCTTATTGAGTCCCTTATGATTTCTCTTGCTTGTTTACTCTTTTATGCTTCTTTAGAAGCTTGTATTTGAAAGTCAAATTTTTTTCTTCATCTCTGGTCTTTCTATGGAGAATAATATCAAAGGTCTTAGTCAGATAACTCCCTGCAATTGTCATAGGATCATCTATTTCCTTTACCTATACAGAGATGGACAATGGAGGAATACTTCAGCTCCTGGGGGATGACCTCATCTTATCATACAACATAAAAATTTTCAGTCAGCTTTTATATGAACAATCCTTGTAAATCTTAGCTGGAATAGAATCAGCACCAGATACTTTATCACACAAAAGGAACCTAAGGCCATTCAAAACCTTTTCTTCCATTGGAACTTCAGCTAGGGAGGGATTGACTTCAACCTGAGGTGAACAGTCAATGGTCACATCATTGATTAATGATGATCTTTTGAGAACACTATGGAAGTATTCAGTCTATCTCTCTAGGATCATACCCATATCACTCATCACTTTAATATTGTCAGTTGTGAGAACTTATGGAAAATTCTGTCAAGAGTTGGCTGCCTTGAGAAGTTCATCAGCATTATATGTCTATTTCATTATGGCATGCTTGCTTTCTGGATAATAGACAGTGATCTCATGCTTTCCCAGTCATGAAAGAAGTGAAACAAGGATGTGTGATTGCTCCTATGCCTCTTAGTATGATGTTGTCACATGCTTTCAATCAGAATGAACATGGTATCAAGGTCAACTACAGCACTTATGGTAAATTCTTCAACTTTAAAAGGCTTCAAGCCAAGACCAAAGTGTAGGGAGTGTTGGCATATGATTTTCTTTTTGCAGATGATTGTACACTCAGTTCAGCTTATGAAACTGAAAAGCAAGAAAGTATGGATCAATTCTCTGCTGCCTGTGCTAATTTTGCCCTAGAAATTAACACCAAGAAAACATAGTGCTCCATCACCCACCACAACACCATCCATACTTGGAACCATCAGATATAGCAAATGGATATGTATTGAATGCTATGCATAAGTTCATTTACCTTGATAGTATATTTTCCAAGGATGTATCCATTGATAATGAGGTTGATTTAGGCATTGCCTGAGCTAGCTCAATGTTTGGGAGGCTCCAAAGGAAAGTCTGGGAGAGAAAAGGTATTAGATTGAATACCAAACTGAAGATTTTTGAGCCTTTGAAATGAGTTATTTGCTGTATGCCAGTGAAACCTGGATAGTGAACCATCACCATGCCAGGAAACTGAATCACTTTCATTTGAATTGTCTTAGAAAAATTATGAAGATCACCTGGCAAAAGAAAAAGACACTGAAATCATTTCTCAAACTAAACTGCCAAGCATTGTAAAGCCATGCACAAGCAGCTTTTCAGAGGACAGCTGCTGTGAACAGCTTTCAAAGTTCTGATTACACAGTATAGTGAACACTATTCAGTAACAAATCAGAGCAAAACATTTACAGAAAGTCAAGGTACAACATTCAGAATGTTACAGCTTATCACAGAAAATAAAAATACAGCATTCATGATGTCACAACTCAACAACTTATCACTAAAATGCCCACATAGTTTTCACCACAGTGGTCACATAATTTTGAACAAAGTACAATAATTTACTCAATCACTTAGTAAGTCAATCATTCAATCATAAAGTATAAAAGCTCAAGTCCTCTAGCCACGGGGCAGACTAAGTTACAAATCAGTCACTATTCAGTCATCAGTCACTATTCAATCATCTGTCACTACTCAGTCATTAGTCAGTACTCAGTACCCTCTTAAGGTGTAGTGGGAAATACAGTGGCCATCCAGCCCTCAGTCACAAGTAAAACACAATTTCATCACCACTCAGTACCCCAGTAGTGGTTTTTGGTCCCAGCTCCTACCTGGATTCACCAAAGTGTAACCTGGGTGCAAAGGCAGACAGCTCCCAGTTCCTTGTCTATCTCTCCATGCAGTTCATGTTCCACACTGAATCTCAGTGTCCAGTCTACCTTAAATCCTTCACAGTCTCTATTCCTTCCAAGTCAAGGCTTAACAAAGCCACAAACAGACAAAGTAGTGACACCACAGTCATGCTTCCACTGGCAGCTCTGGTTGGCCCTTGAAAGTTTTCAGCAGCTTGATTGACCCTTGGAAGGCCTCAGCAGCTCCAGCTGGCCCTTGGGAAATCATCAGTAGCCTCAGTAGCTCCAGCTGGCCCTCAGAAGTCTTCAGCAGTTTGACTGACCTTCAGAAGTCCTCAGCAGCTCAGCTTACCCTCAGAAGAAACTCTGCCACCACAAGTTCTCAAGACATTCTGACTCTCCCAGCTGGAGTTTTTCCTTATTCACAGTATTGCTTCTCCCTATTCATCCCCTTCCTGTCATGTCAGCAACAGGGGTTCATATCTTCTGTTTCTTTAATAGAGGCTTAATATGAAACTAGGTGGTAAGCTTCAAATTTCATTACCATTGCAAGCATTTAGGCTGTGCTTCATACAACACAGCTCTGATAGGCTCACTACCTTGTTTGAATGCAAAATGCATGCTTTCCATAAAAAGATTATTTTATAGAGAACTCACACAGGACAAGCATTAACATGATGATCAGAGGAAGCAATGCATAAGATATTGCCATGGTCTCTGAAGAACCTTGGATTTGATTGTGTGACATGGTACACACTGGCAGAGGACCTCTCATTATGGCATGCCCACTAATTTAGAGAATCCACCCCAATTATTTATACATGCTTTTTTTGCCTGACCTGTGGCCGAGCATTCTGAGCACACTGAAACTTGACTCTAGCACAGTGGTATCATTTTGGTCCTCTTCAAGAAAAAGGACAACAGCCAATCAACCAACCACCTACTATCAAGAATATTTGAGAGTTCTCTACTTCGTTAAATGTCTATCATTCCTGTGCAGGATTATATGCTATTTCCCTGATTAGTTATTCTTTCATATAATCCTAGGTTGTCTTCCAGAATAATATATTGGAAGTAACCTGCTCTTTTCGGGTGGAACCTAATAAATCTTGTGTGATCCTGACTGTAGCTCTATCATTTTGATATGTTTCCTTTCTGGCTGCTTATGATATTTTCTCCTTGAATTCTGGAATTTAGCTAAAATATCCCCAGGAGTTTTCGTTTTGGGATCTCTTTTAGGAGGTGATTGGTAGATTCTTTCAATTTCTAATTCACCCTCTGAATGTAACATATTGGTGACAGTTTTCCTTTTTAACATCTTGAAATTTGATGTCTAGGCTCTTTTAAAAATACTTTCTTTCATATAGTCCAATAATTCTTAAATTATCTCCCCCAGATATATTTTCAATGTCAGTTGTTTTCTCATCTCAATGACACATTTCACATTTTCCTCTATTTTTTCATACTTTTGCCTTTTTCATTCTTCCTTGTTTCTTGATGTGTTATACAGCCATTAACTTCCATTTTCCCAAACCTAATTTCTTAGGAAGTATTTTCTTCAGCAAAATTTTAAAGCTCTTTTTACCATTTCACAAATTATTTTTCTTAAGTTCTTTTCTTCTGTGAATTTTTAACCGCTTTTATTCATTTAGAAAATTCTGCCTTTTAAGGAGTATTTTTCTTCATTGAATTTTTGTTCCTCTTTTACCAAGTTGCTAATTCTCTTTTCATAATTCCCTTTCATTACTCTTATTTCTTTCCTCATTTTTTCTTCTACCACTCCTATATTTTTATTGAACTTTTCTAGGAATTCTTATTGAATTTTTGTCCAATTTGTATTCCTCTTTGAGAGGCAGCTTATAGTTGTTTTCATATTATTCTCTTCTATATCTGTGTTTTGGTCTTTTCTGATACCATAGCATCTTTTGAAGCTCAGGTTCTTTTTCTTTTATGGTCAGGCTCATTTCTCCAGCTTTTTTCTTGACTTTGAACTGTATGTTAAAGGTGGGCTCTGTTCCCTTGGAGGTTAGGGGGGGATGGTCTGAAACTTCAGGGTTGTTTTTTTTGTTTGTTTGTTTTCATTTGTTTGTTTGTTTTCTATTTTCAGAGCTTGTTCTGGAGAGTTGGAAGTTTTTGGTGCTTCAAACATAATGTTATGCTTAGAAAGGTGTCATGCTCTACTGGTCTTCACCCTGGTCTTCACCCAAGAAGATGCCCTGCTCCCTGCCCCCCAAAGTAGCAATGGTTAATGCTCCTCCCTGCTCCTGAATTATGACTAGGGCCTTGGCTCTCCCGTAGCGTCACTCTCTAGTGCTCCCAGGAACTGCAACCAAAATCCTTTCTCCCTTTTGGCTTGCAACAAGCGCTCTTCTCTACCCTGGAACTATGAACCAGAATTCTATATGCCAGACTCTTTCCAGTCTTTCTCCCTCCTGAGTGGGCATGTGGATCACATTTTAAAAACACTTGACCTGGAGCAAGAAAAAGATTCCTTTCTATAAGAAATAACCTAATCTTTTCAGAATAGAAAAGATAATCAAAGGAAAGATAATCATCTTAAATAAACTTTCTATCTATCTACCTATCTATCTATCTAATCTATCTATCTATCTATCATCTATCTATATTTTTTTACTGTGATTGTTGTTCTGCTAATTTCTTTCCCAAAGGTCTAGTGTTCTTATCTTGTCCTTTTATATAAAGATTTTCAATAAATAAATATTTCTTTATTCACATATTCAATTGAAGTAAATGATATTTTAATATGTTTACACAATATTTTCATTTCTATGTGTTTAAATATGTATGACAAGTTGAATCATCCTAACATTGACATACATAACTTGTTGAATGTTTGTCAGTGCATCTGGCCAAACTTTCTATAAGCCTGGCCACCACATTTGACCACTCTGAAACTCACTTTATTTTTCATATAGAAAAGAAGTGGGTAAATTTTGCTGACCTCTAATTAGATAATGAATACAAAGAACTTTGTATGCCTCAAGAAGACAACACAAATGTGTCATTATTATGATTTCAGCTTCTCATGGCACTTCTAGGTTAAATCTTCAGCAATGTGGAACATTCACAAACAGTTTAGATGTCCAAAATTATTATTTAATAACATTTATAAATAAATAAATAACATTTATTTCTACTCTTAGGGGAAAATAATTTAATTGTTACTCTATGGTCAACAATGCATAATTAATTTTTCAGTTTGTCAGTTAATAACTACACACATACTCACATACATATATATATGCAAATATATGTTATATACATGTATGTATGTATGTATGTATATGTATTCACTTTTCTGTACAAATGCATCCATACATATATGTATATGTGTAGGTACATACACATCTGCATGAATATGTAAAATATATACACCTGCTAACCAGTATATATTTATATGATGTATGTATATACATATACACATACATACATACACTCATGTTTGTAAACCTATTTACATGCCTATTTCTATGACATTTTAGGTTTGTAAAATATTGTCTTCATAACAACTTTACGAAGTATGAAGCCACATAAATGTTATTTTCTCTGTTTTACAGATGAAGAAAATTAGGCTTAAGGAAATAAAGTGAAAGGCCAAGGTCATAGGGTTCGTGTGACACCTTCATAGAACTGAGATTACCATCTAGCTTTCCAAACTCTCATGGTGATGTTCTAGATTCTACTGCATCAGCCTGTCAGTTTGGAGAGTTCAGGGACAAAAAGAAAAGAGAAAAAAAGGTAGTTTTCCAAATGGCCTCAATTCCCTGTACAATACATTAACTTTTTTTTTTTTTGCTATTTATCATTATAACCTGGATGCCCTTGTTGATGTCATATATAATTGTTTTCAACTGAAACTTTTAACCAATATTAAGGGTGTGTATATGTGCATGTATGTGTGTGTGTGTGTGTCTATGCTATTAAGATGCCTTGATCATATAATAAATATTTTGTGTCACAGAAGACAAAAATCTGACAAGGAAGGGTAATTGTTAACAATAGCTGAAATATGAGTTATTATGAAAAGTCCAACATAACATCTGTTGTAATTAATAATTAAAAGGGGCCATTTTGCCTTTTGTGACAGAGACTCATAGGTGTATTTTCAAATTAGTCGGGTTATCACATGCCTAGAGTCTAGTCCTTAGGTTTTTATGTTCAAGAAACTCATTTAAAAAGGTCATGTCAGGAATATGCCTTCTGTAGATAACTAATTCATGATAAACAAATAAACATGAGACAGATTGATAAATCGGAATGCCCATTCCTTTCAAATGACAATGAGAGACTTAATTACTAAGCATGCTTTATAGGAAAATTTACTCGGAGAATCAAATCAGTGCCTTAGTACCACTAAAATGCAGATACAGAATGAACATTGTTTCAACCTCCTCATTTTAAATAGAGAAAACCGAGGCTCAGATGGCTTAAATGCTTCAAACTTGTCACACAAAGGCTGTAGATAGAAAAATAAGGACCTTTTTTGAATGACTGTAATATTCCACTCACTGTGCTGGATACAGGGAGCAGGACTGAAAAAAAAACCCTCTGCCTTCAACTAGCTTATATTCTTTTGGGAATAATAACAAGTACAGAGACAAATACATATGTATACACATATTTACACATATATAAAGACAAACACATGTTTATTATTTTAAATATATCTATAATTTATATTTATTCATGATGTACTCATGTACATATCTGTGTATATAACCTCTGTGATTGTGCATGTGTATATGATACACACACATATTTACACTGTCTAGATATATATATGTGCATACTATGTGTAGAAATATTTACACATATACATATGCATACACACATACACACTTATACATATACATAATACATATGTGTGCATACACATATTCACATAATACCTACATACACAAATGCATGTTACATAATTAAATATCATGTAGAAGGTATTACTTAAACTAAATTTCAAGGCACAGCAGAACTTTAATGCATGTCCAGATCACTCAAGATGGACACACCATGTGGCTTATGCCAGGGAGCTACTTCTGGGAAATGTTCCCAATCAAGTGGGTAGGAGTATCCTCTTTCCATTGCTGCATAAATGGAACTATTTCTATATTGAAATTTCCTTTATAGAGGAATAATAACTCTCTCTGATTGCTTACAGTGATGAATATCTTATTCTACCACATATTGCACATTATGTACTAAACAGAATATGGAAAGGGCTACTTTTTCTTCCCATCAAATCCTGTAAGAAACTGACTTGAGATTTTTTTTTATTCTTATTTCATTTGTTTTCATTTATACACCCCAGTCTAAACCACAGGGATCTTGGATTCCAGGACAGATGTTTACTCTCAACATAGAAGGACAACCCTGAAAAACTGAGCAAGGCAAGAGGGGGAAATTCCTATGCATTTGAAACTTTTTGGAACTTTGCTATATAGAAACTGAATCATATTCCTTTTCTTCCCCCAGAGACCTAGGGAGTAGATGGGGTGAATTATGTCCCTTAACTTTTGATGGAAATATTTGTATGTTTGTTTCTGATAGACCTTTGAAGTGTGTATTCTTTCATAAAAGCTAATCTAACTATCTAACTGCTAAGTGGTTATATGGAAATAGGATGCTTGAATCAAGTACTTTGGGCTCAGGCAGTTAAGTATGTTTAATTAATGTTAAAAGAATCAAAAGATGTCAAGGAACATGTTGAATAAATTTTTTGGAGTATTTATTGGAAAATACTTGACAAGAGTATTACATAATGAGAAGGAATGATCTGTATCAGTTGAAAATGTAATAGCCATGTTATAAAAGATACATTGAAATTTGGATGAAGCATTGAGAGAAAATTGAGTCATAAAGCAATAAACAAATTTATTTTAATATTTTTATTTTATCACTTTCCTGATGAAATATCACCCTCAATATCATCAACCATTTACAAAACAATTCTTAGCATATACTTCTTGTTTGCTATTTCATGCGATTTTTTTCTTTTAGTTTAATCAGTAACACTTTCTAGGAATCACAGCTGCGACAAAGTACATTCTTACCAGGCATAACCCATGATGTGAGGGATAAAATGAGGGGTGCTTTGGAAACTTCACTTTAGATAAATCCACATGAAATATTTTTTTTCTCAAGGTATCATTTTGCTATCCTTCCTTTTGTCATTCAACATTACCACTTTCCGTTGTAAGGGGATTGAGTGGGTTTTCTAGTCTTTTGCTTCCAGCCATTTTCAATCTTATATTGTTAGCCAAACTGTGGCTCTGACCAATTGGCACCTGAGCCCCACAGTTCCATGTGGAGTTCTAAGCAGAGGAACTCATAGTTTCCAGAAAGTATTGAGAGTATGGGTGCAATTGTCAAAATGAGAAGAGAAGTACTGACAATATACTTTGTCTACTTCACAATTCAGCCTACAGTCAACCTTATATATATTAATAATCCTTGGATGCAAAGTGAGAATGAATCATGTGTTACTCTTGCTAAGAGTGAAATTAAATAACCGTCTGCCTGTGTGTTACCTAGAAGTTTACCCTATATGTTCTTTGGAAAAGTCTGTACTATATAACTTTTGCTTATCAATGACCTGTTAAATGTACAAATGCTCATAATAAAGACATATTAAAATGGATTTCAACATATATAAAATTCTATGTAAATAATAATTGCTTATATCTACCATCCACTCAAATTCATTTCTCTATCAATTTCTTCTTCTTCAAGAGAGCACCTGCAAGTAAAAATAGAACTAAAGTATGTATTATTTATTTAAACAAAGTTATTATTGAGATAATTATTAATCCTATTTGAGTTCTACATCATAAGACCACTGTGTCCTTAGGAGACATTGGCATACTATTTTTTTGGTCTAAATTGGGTAATTTCCATTTTTTTTGATATGAGAAATATGTTAAATCAGTGGTATGAATCATGCTGCTTCAAAATCAGTGCTTATAACTAATAGGAAGAAGAGAGGAAAATATTTTAACTGGCTTAATTAAGAATATGTTTATTATTTTTTTAAAATTTTCTTTGGCATTGTTATCTCTACCTCTCCACAATCTTATAATACTCATAAATTATAAGTAACAAAACAAACAAACAAAATATAACAAATAATTCAAGTCCAATAAAACAAATCCACATCATGGTCATGTTCTAAAATATATATCCTCACATCTTCATTTGATCTCTCCTCTGTCAAGAGATGAATAAAATATTTTCATGTCATAGCTTCAGGGCTCATGAGGTACTCAAGAGAGGTCTAGTACCTCTGGTATGAAGTCTACCAAATCCTTTTCAAGGATGTGCATCTGCCTTTGGTGTCCACTCTCCACATAGCTCTCACAAGTGTCTCTAAAAAACTGTAGCATGCACATGAGGCCACACCCTGGTAAAGCCTCTTGGCAGACCCAGATTAAACTAGGTTAATGCAATGCCATGCACTAGCAGATTTCCAAAAGAATGCTACTGTGAACAGCTTTTAAGGTTCTGATTACACAGTATACTGAATACTCCATTTATTCCATTACAAATCAAGGCAAACTTTCTCAGAAAATCAAGGAACAATATAATATTTACATCACATCTTATCACAGAAAATTACAATATAATGTTCACAGCAACTTAACATTAGAATGGCCACATAGTTTTCACTACAGTGGCCACAATATTTAGAACAAAGAATAAAAGGATAATAATCTGGTTTCCCTAAGGGGGGGAAACCCTCCTTACTTAATCATTCAGTCATTTCACAATACAATAACGGATCTTCCACTCATGGGGCAATTATAGATTAACTTAATCAGTCATTTATCCAGAGTCACAATTACTAAGTATCATTAATCACTAAATATAATCATTAGAAAATTACAAAAACCCTCCACCCTTCCATATCTAGTACACTTAAACTTCATCACTCATTCAATATCTAAGGAGATGCCTTTTCTTCATCTTGACTTGTGGTGGTATTTCAGATTACCTGGATCCCCTTCCATGATCCCAGCTCTTACCACAATCCACCAAACAGTCACCCGGATTCAGAGGCAGACAGTTCCCAGCTCCTTGTCCAGTCCTTTGAGCAGTTCCTGGTACACACTGAAGTTCACAGGGTCTAGCACATCTCAAACCCTTCACAACTTTTGTTGCCAGGAACTCAAGCATCAACCAAACCACCAACAAACAAAGTTTTATCCTGGTCATGCTTCTTCAGTCCTCCAGCAGTTCAGGTGGCCCTAGGATCCAGAAGAAATCTCAGCCTTCCAGGCAGCCTTCTTGTCAGCAACTTCAGCCTTCACCAGATTCTGGTCTCATAGAAAACTCCAACTAAGTTCTCAGTCCAGTAGCAGCCCAGCTCCCAGATGCTGTGAAAATTCTGCTCCCTCCACCAGGAGCTGGCTAGGAGGAAAATTCTTGATTCTGCTTCTCTGTCCTTGGAACTCTTCTTATACGCACACGTGTGCACACACACACACACACACACACACATTGGCTTCCTGTCTCAGCCAACCCCCTCCTGCCAGTCAGCAACAGGAGACAGAGTTCACACCTTCTGTTTTTTTTTTTTCACACAGTAGACAAGAATTCACAGTCTGCCTCTTTCACAGCAGTACTTATCTCTTAGTTACTAAGCACCAAGAACCTGCTAAATTAATTATGGTTACATTTAAGGATAACTGATGGGCCTCAAATCTGCTGGTGTGTTAGGAAGGTTTCTACACCAATTATGTGATCTCTTTGGTGGAATCAGGTGATGTAAACATTTTGTTTCAATAAGCCCTTAAGAGGGCCAAAGCAGGATCTGTGGAATGTTTAAAGCTTGGGCAGACACTGAAGAGGCCAATGTTATCCACTACATCTTGATTCATTGCCAGTCATCTTGTCATTTGTCTTACTAATGGAGTCTGAGATTCTGGAAAACAGAGTGGGGCTGACAACTTCATGCAACTCTGCCTCACTCAAATCCAATTTATGTAAGAGTTGAACAGCATCAGTTATAGCATTTTACTGTTTTAGTACTTCATTATTTTATTATTTTATGACTCAATAATTTCATAATTTCATCATTTTATTATTACACTATTTTGCTATTTTATTATTTATTATTTGATATCTTGCTATTTTGCTACCTTAAATCCTGTGGTAATGAAGTAGTGATAAAGCAACAGGGGCAGATACAATGAGGGCTCTAGTCCCAATCCTGTACACAGAGAGCCCAGGCCATAGTGTTTTATCACCAGATTGAATCAGAAGTGACGTATGGAAGCTTCTTGGGTTTCTGAGTAACCTTCTTAAGAATGTTGCTCACCTCCTGTCATAAGAGGCTAGAAGGTTTACGGTAAAAATTATCTGCTTCACCTAACCTAACCCTGGTCTGCTTACCACAAAAGGCAGGCATTCCACTCAGTGCTGGAAACACAAAAAAAATTACAAAAAACTTTTGAGTGTATAATTCTACTCACCATTGGTACATGGAATATGTGCATGTTTATAAAAACAAGAAATCCAGTAGATTTTGAAGACAAACTGCTCATGTTACAAGAGAACTTAGCAGGGTTTCACATATAAATAGTAGCCCTATATGAAAAAATGAAGATTGACAAATGAAGGCCAGCTTGCTGAAGCTGGAGCTAGATACATGTTTTTCTAGAGTTTCAATGGTGATGGCAACTGCCATGAAACTGGTTTTGCAATAAATCTAATTTAGTCAGCTATTGTGTATGCTTTCCAAAAGGATTGAACAACAGTTTCATGACAATGTCATTGCCTTTTGCAGGAAAATGTCAGATCACCATCATTAGTACATGTGTTCCCATTATGATGAAACTTGATGAGGCTAAAGAAAATAATTATGAACATCTGGAGACTTTCATCATCAATGTGCTGGAGAAGAACTAGCTTGTAATTCTGAGTGACTTTAATTCCAGCTTAGGTACAGACTATCAGACATTGCAGAGAATACATGGGAATAATAGAATGGGAAAGAGTAACGGGCACAGTGATTTACTATTGAAGACTAGTGTTTCTAATGACCTTGCATTCATCAATATGGTCTAATATTTATCATAATGCAGTAAAGCTTCTTGCAAGAAACATTGACATTTAATAGACTTTGTCATTGTGTGGAGAAGAAATACAGAATATGAGAGTGACAAAGGCAATATTTGGCTCAATGTGCTAGACCAATGCTAGACTTTTCCTTTCCAAGTTAAATATTTCCATTCAACAAAAGCATTGGCCTCAAAGCAAGATAACTATCAGAAGACTCAACATCAATAGAGTAAAGCTCTTCTCCATATATGAACAGTTTGTTACTTACTTGGAGGTAAAGCTGAGACAAAATACTGCTGGTAACAGTGAAGCAAAAAGGTATGCACAGTTTTCAGAGATTTGATTTGCACCCCATTTACTCATCTGGGTCAGAACACATGCAAACATCAAGATTGGTTTGATGAAAATTATGGAGAAATTCAGAAGCTACTAATGAAAATCAAGAATTTCAACTCCATCAAAAGTAAAGTACAAGTAAATCTTAGAGAAATGCGAAGTTCTTATCTCAATAAGAATGCAGAGGAGATTCAATTTTACACTGATAGTAACTATCCAAAGCATTTTTATGGTGCCTTGAAGGCTATTAAGGGTCAAAGACCTTTGGCACATGTCCACTACTTAGTGCAGCTGGAGTCACAGTGATCAGTGATAAAGACATAATTATAAAGAGATGTACTAAACACTTCCTTAGCGTTCTCAAAAGATTATTATCAACCAATGTTGAAGCCACTGACTGTATACCTCAGGATGATGTCAATTTCTTTCTAACAGAACTGCCAATTGAAGAAGAGTTTTTAAATACCATTAAGCTCCTCTCATGTGCAAGCTGCCTGGCACTGATTCCCTTCTAGCAGAGATATGCAAAGTAGGAGTCCACTGCTCATATAAAAGCTGACAGAAATATTCTAAATTATGTGGCAAGAGGGTGATCAAGGAGATCAAGGATGCCTGCATTGTCCATAAATATAAAGGAAAAGGAAACAGGTTGTCCTAGGACAACAACTGAGGTGGGAAGATACTCTCTTTTAGTCATTGCCAGTAAGATTCTTGCCAGAGGGCTCCTTAGTCAACTGTTCCTTTACCTGGAAAATGGTCATCTACCTGAGAACTAGCATAGCTTCTGAAAAGGCCAAGGAACAGTCCACATAGAGTTTTCTGCCCAAAAACTCCAGGAGAAATGCCAGGAATAGTACACAGCATTCATTGATATGAACAAGACCTTTTAAACTGTCAGTCATAAGGGCCTGTGGAAGATCATGGTGAAATTTGGTTGCCCAGGGAAGTTCATCCATATTGTAAGCTGGTGTCATGATGGCATGCTTGCATGGGTTGTGGATAATGCATGATGCTCTTGTGCTTTCCAATTCATGATGGAAGGAAGAGAGGCTATGTGCTTCCTCTGATCATTTTAGCATGATGTTTTCAGCAATGTCTTCAGACACCTTCAACAAGGGCAAAAATGGTATCAATGTCAGCTACTGAGGTGATGAAAAAAATATTTAACTTAAAAATGCTACAGGCCAAGACTAAAGTTGAGGGTGAGTTGCAGCACAACTTTTGCCCCCCCACAGAATATGGAATATTCAATGAAGCTCAGATGCAACAGAGCATGGATTGTTTCTCTGCCATTTGTGCTCATTTTGGACTAACAATTAACACTAAGAAAACAGGTTCTTTACCAGCCAGCACTGCGCCATGCATATGTGGAACCATTTTTTCATAGTAAATAAAGGAATTTTGAATGCTATGAATAAGTTCACTGACCTTGACAGTATATTTTCTAGAAATGCATATGTAGATGATGAGGTTGATGCATGCAGTGCCAGAGATAGCTCAGCATTTGGAAGGCTCCAAAAGAATATATAAGAAAGAAGAGGTATTAGGTTGTCCACCAAACAGAGTCATTGTGCTGCCCTTACTGTTATATACCAGTGAAAACTAGACTAGTGCCATGCCAAGAAATTAATTTGATCCCATTTGAATTGTCTTAAGAAGATTCTGAAGATCAGCTGGGAAGATCATTTACCAGATACTGAGGTCCTTTCTCAATTAGAACAGCCAACTACTTAAACCCTACTGTAGAGAGGACAACTTCTGTGGTCTGGTCACCCTTTTTAAATACTAAAATATGATTTATTAAAGACTATTTTACAGAGGACTTACACAATGCAAGTACTCATACAGGAATCAGAAGAAGGGATACAAGGACTTTCTCAATGTATCTCTGAAGAACTTTGGAATCAATTGTGAGACACAGGAGATGTTGGCACAGAACCATCCATCATGACATACTTGTATCAAAAAAGGCACTGTGCTCTATGAATGAAGCAAAATTGAAGTAGCTCAAAATAAATGTGAGATGCCTGAATTTTTACATTTCCATTCCAAATGATCATATGGAGTATTGTGATTGACCTTTGGTAGAGCCTTCCAAGTTCATATTGGTTTGATCAGCCATAGTCAAGAATATTGATGCACAACACAGTGCTATCATTTTAGTCCTCTTTGAATATGAAAGACAATAATCAACTTAGGAGATTCTGAGGATCACCTGGAAAAATAAGGTACTGTATACTGAAGTATTTTATTGAGCTTACCTGGCAGGCATTGAAAGCCTACTGCAGAAAGCAAAAGTCCAATGGCCTAGCCACGTTGTTTGAATGCCAAGCATATCACTGCCTAAGCTACTATTTAACAAAGAACTCACACAAGACTGGTACTTACATTGAGGTAAGAAAAAGTGATGCAAGGACACTCTCAATGTCTCTTTAAAAAACTTGGCAATTGGTTGCGAGGTATGGGAGACACTAGCACAGGACTGCTCGGGATGACATGCCAGGATCAAAGAAGGAGTTGTACCCTATGAGCAAACTGAAATTTCAGTAATTCAAAATAATTATAATAAACTAAAATTTAAAGAGAACTGTACTCCAAGTGTTCATATGGACTATCTGTGCCTGACAAGTGGTAGATCCTTCCAAGCTCATATTGACCTGATGGTTGGACAACCTGTGCCTTGACCCCAACCTAGTGATGTCAGTTTGTTCCTCTTTGAGCATGAAGGACAAATCAAAACATTATACTTTCTCTGATGATGTGGTTGATCTTTTTTGATATGAGTTCTTAAAACTTTCAAAGTTGATTTTTTCCAGTCAGTGAAGAAATTTAGTTTTTCTTCTTTTCTATGGAATAATAACATTTCATTATATTCATGTAATCCTTATGGAAAATTCACTTCATTTTTTAAAATTTTGAATCTCTATTAACAGTTGTTATGGAGTGATTTTTTCTTTTTACATTGAATTTTGGAGATTCTAGGTTCTATTATAATTCTTTTTATTTATCTGTATCTTTTTGTGGTTTACTCATCTTTTCAGCCTTAGTTCTTGAATTGGAATATTGTAAGAGTCTTAGGTGAGAACATCAGCTGTGTTTGGTTTTCATCTGATTCACCTGGTTTTCTTGACTGATCTTAACATTCTTGGTTTAGCTTCCTCTGGATCACTGAGGTTCAGAGTACTAGATTTTCCTTGGTTCTAGACAATAAACATTTATTAAGTGCCTACTATGAATCAGACATTGTGCTAAGTACTGTGGATATGAAGAAAAGTAAAAGACAGTCCCTCCAACCCAGGAGGTCACACTGTAATGGGACAATGTTCAAATAACTATGTATAAGTCATATATAGCATATACAGTATATTTTACATTGTTTTTCTTATTTTTATTTATATTACATATATACCTTATTTTGTATCAATTTATTAAGTATTTTATATTGTCTGCTTTATTTACATCATATGTTATGTATGGTAGCTTCTGTGATTTTCAGAGTGCTAGAAATCTTGGAACACATGGGCCTAACATGTTCCATTCTGTGAGCTGCCCCTAGCACAGGTAAACAACACTGGTCATTTACACTCCTACCTTCCATTGCTTCTGAAGTCTGTTCTGTGACTTTCTGGAGGCCAAGGGTTTTCTTGCAAGAATACTCCTTTTTTATTACTTCTGGGTACAGAGCTTTGCAGGATACCTGTCTCAAATGAGATAATATATGTAAAGCACTTCACATAGTTGCTGGCACATAGAAGGTGATAATAGATACTTACTCTCTCTCATTTCCCCCATCAGTCTCTCATAAAGTGATAGAGGGTTGCTTGTCTGAGCATCTATGCAATCTTTTCTGGCTAGCACTTTTTCTTAATTTCCAACAATCTTTTGACTTTGTGATCAAGTATGATACCATACTTGGTATCACTTTAGAAGAAATCACTTTAGTTGTTAAATAGGTATTTTCATCATTATTTTATTTGTGCTATTTTTATTGTTTTGCTTTCAAAGAAGTATGAACACTAGACTGCCTGTTTTTGATCAAGAATCTTTATTGAACAGAAGTCCCAATCCCTCATTTTTCAAATGAGGATACAGAGATCCAATGTGTTTAATGACTTACCTTAGGTCACATAGGTTATAGATGTCAAAGCTATGATAAAAACTTAGGACCTCTGATTAAAAATCCAGTTTTCACCTTTCCCCCCTAAAACACAACAATGAGGAAGTCCATCAGAAGTAGGAAGGGAAGGAGGAATATTTCCCTCTCTATAAAAAGAGTCAAGAAACATGGTATATGGTTGCCCTACTTGAATCTAAATGAGAGACTAAGCTCAGAATTGTATTGTCACAATGGAATTTAGAAAATACGGATCACCCATCTTTTGTTATATCGTGTATTCTGTTTGTAAAGGTTATTTTCAACATCTTCAATTCATACACATACTGTCATGACAAATTAATAAATAACGTTGAGATATTTAATGCAAAAATAGTCCATGAAATCTTATCTTTTTATAAGTGAGCATCCATTGTGGGGGAAGGGAAGGAGGGTTCTTTTCTTTTCTTTTTTTTTTTTAAATTTATTTTATTAAATTTTTTTTGAGTTACAAATTTTCTCCCCGTCTTTCCCCTGCCCACCACCCCAAAACAGCCATCCCAGTGTTTCCCCCCTCCCCCAGTCTATTCTCTCCTATGTCACT